>WNWK01000096.1:285000-575000 GCA_009830355.1 Cherax destructor | reverse complement strand
TTTTAAAATATACTATTTTTTTCCTACCGAAAAAGACAAATATTTTTCGTTGGCTAACTCGGTATATTGCATTTGTGATATCTGTTTGCCTCTCTCTCTCTCTCTCGGGAGAATTGCTTACACTGTCGTATGTACCTGAGGTTGTCCAGGGGCTTCTGTGATAGAAAGTTGATCCTCTTGAGTGAGGTTGACTTGTATACATGAGCAACATGTATACCTGGAGAGGGTTTCGGGGGTCAACGCCCCTGGAGGCCAGGTCTGTGACCAGGCCTCGCGATGGATCAGGGCCTGAAAAGTATGTTAATGTGACACAATATACGATTTGTTGAACTTTATCGAGAAGACGTTTCGCAACGACTAATGAATTTCGTACTGTGTTTCGTTAGTGGGAATGGGTAAAGTCCCTGGTAGGCGAAACGTCTTCTCAAAAAACTACCATAAACTTAGATGTCTTTATTATCAACAGTAAAGATACTGAGGTGTTGAACAAGTGTCTTATGAGCTCGTCGGAATTGTATACTATTTATATTGAGATGTATGAAGCTCCTGGGCCTCCAGTCTCATACTAGTAAATAACTCTTAATGCAATGATTAGGTGATGCCTTTTTCTCTTCCTCTGATGAAATCTGATTAACTTTCATACCTCAAGTTCTGCTTAACCAAAACAATTTAGCTCTAACTCATAAGTCCAATTATAAAAATCTTGAAATAATCTAATTTACCTAATTGACCGTGATGCTGGGTACCATCCTGTAATTGGAATGATAGTATACCTAAGTATACCTTAGTCTCGATGAATAAGACACATGTGCGACAGTTTGTTATCTTTGTCTAAACGTTTCTTTTATACTGGAGGATTCTTCCATCAAATGCAGAGGTGACCAAAATTATAGACAACAGAAGCAGTGGAGAGGTAAAGATGACGTGGTAAATTAGTCACCGTTGAAGAATTAGTTTTGAGGTGATCAGTCTCTCATTATAATATACTATAATGTATCTTTATTTCTACAAGTACATGTACAAGGTATACAGAACATATCTGACATCAATGACAGACTACTATATAGAAAGCCCATTGTTATGCAGAGTATTTCGGGTAAATTAGGTCAAGTTTTGTCCCAGGATGCGACCCACACCAGTTGACTAACACCCATGTACCCATTTTACTGATGGGTGAACATGGACAACAGGTGTAAGGAAACACACCCAATGTTTCCACCCTTGCCGGGAATTGAATCCGGACCCTCAGCGTGTGAAGCGAAGGAGCAAGAATATTACGGTCCGTCTCCAGGTCCAGTAAGAACAGGAGGGAGGAAACCTACCATGAGGAAATCTGAACACTTCTGAACATACTTATCTAAACTTTACTGTGGCAAATCCCCCCACATAAGCAGCTTATGCCTTGTTCTGGAATACTGAGGCTGCTCCCTCCCTCTCAGACGCTTCTTGATGGCCGACATCACGTTCAAATATACAATACAGGGGGTCGTGTATTAAGAATAAGTCACAATTACCCAACCAACTAACAATAGAATGACTATTATACAGACTACACAATAAATGGCACACAATGTCCACAATCTGACGAGGGACACAAGCGTGCAAGACTTAGGTGAGTTCCTCGCTGAGATTCGACAATAAACATGCAATAGCTAGATGTTGTAGTCCACCAATTAGAGAGGGAAACTCGATGGCGTTTCGGTCATGGTGATGCTCCAGGACAGACCGAAACGTCGTCTAGTTGTAATCTTGAATTTGTGTGTTCGTTGTGAACTGTTATTCATGGAAGTAGTGGAGGACAAGACAAGGATATGGGATTTTTGTCTTTATTTTACGACACTGCTGATGTGTCACACAGCTGTAAGGGGAAGTCAGACACATGTGCAACACTGGGATAAATTATGAATAAGACACATGTGCAACGCTGGTATAGGGAATGAATTAGACACATGTGTAATACTTGGCTATCTACATTGCCGAAACGTTTCTCCTGCTAAACAGGCTTCTTCAGTCGAATACAGGCGAACATAAGAGTCCCTCAGCCTAGATAGGAGGTGGTCAGTCCCTCAAGCCTGAAGAAACATCAAGGTATCTTTACTGATGAGACGTTTCTGCAACCAGTTGATTTCTTTGAGTCAGATACTTAGAAGAAAAATGCTGCAGACAGAGTCCGGTATCGTATACCATTAATTTAATTTGTACCTACCTTGGAGAGGGGGGGGCAGTGTGCGGCTCTTGATGCAAGGAGTTGGAGCTACACATCACTCTCTTAGATAATACCTGATTATCTTCCATTTCCCAGTAGCTACTTGACCCCTACGGTTTTTACGCTTCCCTACCAAAATAATTATGTAAATATTTCTACTACTATTACTACTACTACTACTACTAATAATAAAAGCAGTGAGAAACGGGGATGCTTTCATGCAGTTCCCTGAATACTGTGTTTGTCTGGAGTTGTGTTCTTGGAAAACTTGAGATGCTTCGCCTTGCAACTCGTGCAAGGATTGCCTCTCATGACAGCATTGCACAGCTGTTGGAAGCCAGCAATGTTTCCTGCTTATCTCTCTTGAGCATTTCCCATGAAATCCGCAAGGTAATATATATATATATATATATATATATATATATATATATATATATATATATATATATATATATATATATATATTACTACTGTCCTGCCAAGTGAGTGTAAAACGAAAGCCTGTAATTGTTTTACATGATGGTAGGATTGCTGGTGTCTTTTTTCTGTCTCATAAACATGCAAGATTTCAGGTATGTCTTGTTACTTCAACTTACACTTAGGTCACACTACACATTCATGTACAAGCATATATATATATATATATATATATATATATATATAATCACACACACCCATCTGGGTTTTCTTCTATTTTCTTACTAGTTTTGTTCTTATTTCCTCTTATCTCCATGGGAAGTGGAACAGAATTCTTCCTCCGTAAGCCATGCGTGTCGTAAGAGGCGACTAAACTTTCGTTTTTCCTTTTGGGCGACCCTGCCTCGGTGGGAAACGGCCGACGTGTTGAAAGAAAGAATATATATATATATATATATATATATATATATATATATATATATATATATATATATATATATATATATATATATATATATATATATATATATATATATATATAGAGGAGTGTAGAGGAGAGAGAGAGATTTTGGGAGATGTTAAGCGAATGTATAGGAACTTTTGAACCAAATGAGAGAGTAATTGTGGTAGGGGACCTAAATGCTAAAGTGGGAGAAACATGCAGAGAGGTGTAGTAGGTAAGTTTGGGGTGCCAGGTGTAAATGATAATGGGAGCCCTTTGATTGAACTTTGTATAGAAAGGGGTTTAGTTATAGGTAATACATATTTTAAGAAAAAAGGATAAATAAGTATACAAGATATGATGTAGGGCGTAATGACAGTAGTTTGTTGGACTATGTATTGATAGATAAAAGACTGTTGAGTAGACTTCAGGATGTACATGTTTATAGAGGGCTACAGATATATCAGATCACTTTTTAGTTATAGCTACAGTGGGAGTAAAAGGTAGATGGGATACAAGGAAAATAGAATCAGTAAGTAAAAGAGAGGTGAAGGTTTATAAACTAAAAGAGGAGGCAGTTAGGGTAAGATATAAACAACTATTGGAGGATAGATGGGCTAGTGAGAGTGTAGGCAATGGGGTCGAAAATGTATGGGGTAGATTTAAAAATGTAGTGTTAGAGTGTTCAGCAGAAGTTTGTGGTTACAGGCGAGTGGGTGCGGGAGGAAGAGGAGCGATTGGTGGAATGATGATGTAAAGAAGTAGTAAGGAGAAAAAGTTAGCATATGAGAGGTTTTTACAAAGTAGAAGTGATGCAAGGAGGGAAGAGTATATGGAGAGAAAAAGAGAGGTTAAAGAGTGGTGAAGCAATGTAAAAGAGAGCAGATGAGAGAGTGGTTGAGATGTTATCAGCAAATTTTGTTGAAAATAAGAAAAAGTTTTGGAATGAGATTAATAAGTTGAGGAAGCCTAGAGAACAAATGGATTTGACAGTTAAAAATAGGAGAGGAGAGTTATTAAATGGAGAGTTAGAGGTATCGGGAAGATGGAGAGAATATTTTGAGGATTTGTTAAATGTTGATGAAGACAGGGAAGCTGTGATTTCGTGTGTAGGGCAAGGAGGAATAACATCTTGTAGGAGTGTGGAAGAGCCAGTTGTGGGTGTAGGGAAGTTCGTGAGGCAGTGGGTAGAATGAAAGGGGGTAAGGCAGCTGGGATTGATGGGATAAAGATAGAAATGTTAAAAGCAGGTGGGGATATAATTTTGGAGTGGTTGGTGCTATTATTTAATAAATGTATGGAAGAGGGTAAGGTACCTAAGGATTGGCAGAGAGCGTGTATTGTTCCTTTGTATAAAGGCAAAGGGACAAAAGAGAGTGCAAAAATTATAGGGGAATAAGTCTGTTGAGTGTGCCTGGTAAAGTGTATGGTAGAGTTATTATTGAAAGAATTAAGAGTAAAACAGAAAGCAGGATAGCAGATGAACAAGGGGCTTTAGGAAAGGTAGGGGTGTGTAGACCAAGTGTTTACAGTGAAACATATAGGTGAACAGTATTTGGATAAGGGTAAAGATGTTTTTGTGGCATTTATGGATTTGGAAAAGGCGTATGATAGGGTAGATAGGGGGCAATGTGGCAGATGTTGCAGGTGTATGGAATAGGAGGAAGGTTACTGAAAGCAGTGAAGAGTTTTTATGAGGATAGTGAGGCTCAGGTTAGAGTGTGTAGGAGGGAAGGGACTATTTCCCAGTAAAAGTGGGCCTTAGACAAGGATGTGTGATGTCACCGTGGTTGTTCAATATATTTATAGATGGGGTTGTAAGAGAAGTGAATGCGAGGGTCTTGGCAAGAGGTGTTGGGCTAAAAGATAAAGAAGCAAATACAAAGTGGGAGTTGTCACAGTTGCTTTTTGCTGATGACACTGTGCTTTTGGGAGATTCTGAAGAGAAGCTGCAGAGGTTGGTGGATGAATTTGGTAGGGTGTGTAAAAGAAGAAAATTGAAAGTGAATATAGGAAAGAGTAAGGTGATGAGAATAACAAAAATAATAGGTGACGAAAGATTGGATATCAGATTGGAGGGAGAGAGTATGGAGGAGGTGAATGTATTCAGATATTTGGGAGTGGACATGTCGGCGGATGGGTCTATGAAGGATGAGGTGAATCATAGAATTGATGAGGGAAAAGGGTGAGTGGAGCACTTCGGAGTCTGTGGAGACAAAGAACCTTGTCCATGGAAGTAAAGAGGGAATGTATGAGAGTATAGTTATACCAACGCTCTTATATGGGTGTGAAGCATGGGTGATGAATGTTGCAACGAGGAGAAGGCTGGAGGCAGTGGAGATGTCATGTCTGAGGTCAATGTGTGGTGTGAATATAATGCAGAGAATTCGGAGTTTGGAAATTAGGAGGAGGTGCAGGATTACCAAAACGATTGTCCAGAGAGCTGAGGAGGGGTTGTTGAGGTGGTTTGGACATGTAGAGAGAATGGAACGAGACAGAGTGACTTCGAGAGTGTATAAATCTGTAGTGGAGGGAAGGCGGGGTAGGGGTCGGCCTAGGAAAGGTTGGAGGGAGGGGTAAAGGAAGTTTTGTGTGCGAGGGCTTGGATTTCCAGCAAGCATGTGTGAGCGTATTTGATAGGAGTGAATGGAGGCATATGGTTTTAATACTTGACGTGCTGTTGGAGTGTGAGCAAAGTAACATTTATGAAGGGATTCAGGGAAACCGGCAGGCCGGACTTGAGTTCTGGAGATGGGAAGTACAGTGCCGGCACTCTGAAGGAGGGGTGTAAATGTTGCAGTTTTATAACTGTAGTGTAAAGCACCCTTCTGGCAAGACAGTGATGGAGTGAATGATGATGAAAGTTTTTCTTTTTCGGGCCACCCTGCCTTGGTGGGAATCGGCCGATGTGTTAATAAAAAAAAAAAAAAAAATATATATATATACTCAGAATTTACTCTAATATCTTCACTGCAGCGATTAAAGTCTTTCTGACTGGTGGTGAAAAGGTTACACGCAGCCTTCGTGTAGTCGGTAGGTTTTAAACTCTAGGAACTAACCAATTTAATTGAAAGAAGACTGTAGAGAACTTATATAAAATCCTGTGTTCTCCTTATTGTTTTGTGACTTGATAAAACTCGCTTTGTGGGCGAAACGTAGTTAATAAAGTATCGCATTATGCTCTATATTTGTCTCCTCATTTTCCAAAAGACTGAAGTCTAGAAAAAAATCACAGCGAGGATGATTTTTGCTTAATACTGATACTCGTCTTGAGAGTTGTGCTGTTAAATCAGTACATAAATAATCCGTACTTAGGAGAAAGAAGTTTACGAAGACTACCCAGTGAGGATTCAGTGAACTTAGACATTACTTTACCCCGAGGCTTCACTCGATACTTCACACAAGTCACAAATAACCCGCACACAGGACAGAGGAGCTTACGACCACGTTTCGGTCCGGTTTGGACCATTTACAAAGTCACACTTTGGTTCAAGTCAGACCGAAACGTCGTGGTAAGCTCCTCTCTCCTATGTGAGGGCTACTTGTATATTGTTCCAGTCACGGTATAGTGACTTTTTATTCCTTGTCAAATCGGACCTTCTCCAGTCAGCTTCTGAACTGAGAGAACTTTGTGTCAACGCTTCGAGACTTCCTTATTAAAACGAAGCAGATATCGAGACTGCAAATGAACCGTGACCTATTTGGATCATTACTCTTCCACTATTTTTATCACTGACTCGCACTGCTGATGCGCCCTGGTTTTTTTTTTGTCCTCAAATTCTGCAAATGTTGTAATGGGCAGCCAGAGGATGGAGGAGGTAAGCCAGTGGAATCACATTTTTCTGGGGTAAAGAGCCAAATGCCAAAACTTTAGGGTATTGAATTATTAATGAGAGTGTGGGTACTTACTGTGTGTGTGTGTGTGTCTGTCTGTATATGTGTGTGTGTACTCACCTATTTGTGGTTGCAGGGATCGAGTCACAGCTCCTGTCCCCGCCTCTTCGCTGGTCTCTACTAGATCCACTCTCTCCCTGCTCCATGAGCTTTATCGTATCTCTTCTTAAAGCTATGTATGAATCCTGCCTCCACTACATCAATCTCCAGATTGTTTCACTTCCTAACAACTCTATGACTGAAAAAATACTTCCTAACATTCTATTGTGTGTGTGTGTGTGTGTGTGTGTGTGTGTGTGTGTGTGTATCGTAGATTTTTATTGTTAATTTGTTTTCGAAATTGTATATTGAACATACAGTACTTAAGTAAATTTTCGAACAAATCAGGAATAAATATATTTATACACATACCTATAAATTCCCTAATTTTTCAAGTTAAAACGAAAAAACAACATCAAAATATAAAGCTTTGTGAGTCTACATCACAAACACACGTGTAGAATCTGCAAGCCTGTCATCCACAGTGTATACAAATGTGGAATCTGGAGACCACATAGAGATCTGAGAACCACATTACCTATGCATATACACACATAAGAAACCTGGGAACCACACCAGGTACACACATACCCACGTGAGAGACCTGGGAACCACACCACGTACACACAAACACACGTGAGAGACCTGGGAACCACACCACGTACACACATACACACGTGAGAGACCTGGGAACCACATCACGTACACACATACACACGTGAGAGACCTGGGAACCACATCACGTACACACATACACAGCTGATGGACCTGGGAATTACAACACACACACACAGATAATGTGAACCACATCACGCAACCACATACAGACTTGACGGTCCTGGGAACCGCATCACGTACACAATACATACTTGACGGACCTGGGAACCACACCACGTACAGACGTACACGAGACTCGGGAAGAGGCCAGAAGCATGAGCGCTGAATTGCCTGCAGTTTAACCTGTCTTAATATTGCATAATTCCACGAGGGACTTGAAATGATTGCAGGGACATGAAGGTGAGGAATATACGAGCATTTAACGATAATGGACGACCAGAACGACGAACGAACGTGGGAATACACTCAGAAAGCTAATGAATGACTAGAAAGATGAATGGGAGAATGTAGGAAGATACACAACATTAATAAAGGATGATAATGAGGAATAAATGATGTGAGAACACATATTAAGCGTCAATAATGAAGGTAAATAATGAGTGGCTGGGCGACTCTAGAGAGAGAGAGAGAGAGAGAGAGAGAGAGAGAGAGAGAGAGAGAGAGAGAATAAATTTAGATATTAAAATTTATCACTTATGTAATAAGGTCAAACTACTATAAGTTAATTAGAGATACTTAGAGATAATTGTTAGATATTAAGTGGATAAGGTTAGAAAATTAGAAGTCACGATACCGTGGCTGGAGCAACGTAAAAATAACCCTCACGCCTTTTCGATCCATCCTGAGCCATTTTCAAGACACAAATGAACGAGAAAAGGCCGAGAAGGCCCGGTTACAGAATCTGAGGAAGGAGTGGAGAAAAAGAAGAATAAGGTTAGATAAGTAATTAAAAATGTAATGAAAGTATAAATGAAAAAAATGAAATTAATTCATTAGGGGTATATACACCGAGAGATGGGTAACTATCAGTGTTTATACGTAAGGGTGTGTGTATCTCACAGCTTATATATACCGCGAGGTGCATCTCTCATTGTATATACACTCCGAAGAGGATGCGGGGATGGGTGAGATGAGTGTGAGGGTGTAGGGAACACCCACACAGTAAGCAACACCCGCACAGTAAGCAACACCCGCACAGTAAGCAACATCCACACAGCAAGTAACACCCACACAGTAAGCAACACCCACACAGTAAGCAACATCCACACAGTATGCATCATCCACACAGTAAGCAACACCCGCACAGTAAGCAACACCCACACAATAAGCAACACCCACACAGCAAGTAACACCCACAGTAAGCAACACCCGCACAGTAAGCAACATCCACACAGTAAGCAACATCCACACAGTATGCATCATCCACACAGTAAGCAACACCCACACAGTAAGCAACATCCACACAATAAGCAACACCCACACAGTAAGTAACACCCACACAGTAAGAAACACCCAAACAGTAAGCAACATCCACACAATAAGCAACACCCACACAGTAAGAAACACCCAAACAGTAAGCAACATCCACACAATAAGCAACACCCACACAGTAAACAACACCCACACAGAAGTAAGTAACCACATAAAGCGGGTAAACAACACAGGTGTTTTCATCAGGTGAGGCGCACAGAACAGAAGCAAACTTGATAAACACATGAAGAGCCATACATAGGTTGAGGTATAGAAATGTACAAGATAAGACAGAAAAATACGAGGTGAGACAGAGATATATACGAAGTGAGAGAGAAAAATACGAGATAAGAGTGGATGTGGAGGCGCTGGAGTGATTAGAAAGTGCTCCATATATCTGTGATTGCGGAGTTTTGTGAGTAAAATGCAATTGGAACGTGTTGGAATACAGCAGATGATTGTTTAAGAGAGGAAGAGAGAGTGTGTGGGACGAAGGGAGGGTGAGAGAGGTAGGGACGCAGGGACCGAGGGTGGGATATACTACATATATGAGCTATATAATATTTGTAAATATATCCATCCATTTCTGGTGTTTTAACACACTGGTAAAAAAATCTCCCTCGTAGTCAGGTAGTCAATAAAGGATCACATTATACTGATCTGTGTATATATATATATATATATATATATATATATATATATATATATATATATATATATATATATATATATATATATAGTAGTAACGTAGTTATCACTGCTGACCAGGGAAGCGGAGTGGAAATAACAGTGATGACTTCACCTCCAGGATTCGAGCTAGTGAACTATCTGCTCGACAGAGTTGGCATTTCTTGATTTACAAATAAAGTCTTCTAAATTTAAACCTGTGGAAGAAATGAAGCTAGACGCTATTAATGGTAATAAAATCCACCGAATATTAATTTTATGCGTTTTTGAAATCCCATATATAAAAGTAAGCGTGAAAACAGGATAAGGATTAGCTTTGACTCAGATAGTTTGTTCAGCTGCATTTCTGTTAAGTTTATGGTATGCCAATGGGTTCACCTATTATCACCATCATTACCAGTTCCACTACTTCTTTTTCCTCCTTTCTTGGTTCCGTCCCTGTCCTCCTCGCCTATACATACTGGCTCACTCACTCTCTTCTATCAGCGTGACTTGTAAATGGTTCAAGTCGGACCGAAACGTCGTCTTCAGCTCCTCACTCTGTAATGGAGAAAAGTTTGAAATACGCTTATTTTCAAGATATACAAACAAACAACTCATGATGAGGGAGAAACAACGTACAACAGACGATGATGAATATATTCTCTTATAATTAGTTGGGTTCCCAATTTCAATGCTGTAAATGGTAATGTGAAATCTTTCTTGAAAATGTTTCTTAAATTTGGCAGATCGTTCAGATACTTGTACAAGAAAAAAATAAGTCCAAGACCATCGTTAATATTATGTTAGACTGACTTTAATTTTTTATATTATTTGGCTCACAATTTTCAAGAAAGGATATATTTGTGAACAGGGAGAGGGAGAATAAGATATAGAAAGATAGATAGAGAGAGAGAGAGAGATGAAGGGAGAGGACAAACGGAGGAAGTAAAGGAACTATGCTGTCATATTTTTCTCATTTCTTTAACGAGATGAGAATGGACTCACCGCCTCTAGATATTAAATTCCGTGACTGATGAGAAAAGAGACAAAACACATCCACACGCGCACACACACACACACACGCACACACACACACACACACACATACGCACATACACACACACACCTACTATAAAAAATAAAGCACTCTGGGAGAGGAAAATCGTTCTGAAATCCAAAGAAAATTGTATAGCTGGAGGGGGAGGAATGGGGGTGGATGTGTACTGCGTGGGGAGGGGGGGACACGGAGGAGGGGAGGTTAAAGCTGGGGGAGGGAAAGGAAGGAGGGAGAAGGGAATGAAGGAGGGGGAGGGAGGGAGATGAAGGAAAAGACGAAGGAAGAAATATGGAAGTAGAGAAAGAGCTGGAAGAAAGAAGATTGGAGGAGGAAACAAAGGAAACAAAGGAAAAAGAGAGAGGCGAAATATTTTTGTTAGTGAGTTGGGGTTTGAGGAAGACTTGTCTAGTATGGGCCAGTAGGCCTACTGCACTGTTCCTAATTTCTTATGTTCTTATGTGACAGAGGTGTTCAAGGAAAGATAGGACTAAGAAGAGAGAGGAAGAGAGGCAGGAGGGAGGAAGGGACGTAGGAGGGAGGAAGGGACGTAGGAGGGAAGAAGGGACGTAGGAGGGAGGAAGGGAGTAAAGGCTTTGGGTTGATTTTCCAAAAAAATTGATCTCAAGTGAGACCACCAGAAAAATCTCAAACGTAAAAAAATATGTCTGTCGGATTTACTTTCTCGCCCCAGGGAATTATCGTCGTAAATGATTTACCACGTAAAAAAAGGGCAAGCCAGAGAGAGAAAGAGAGAGGGAGAGAGAGAAGAGAAAGAGAGAAAGAGAGGGAGGGAGAGAGAGATAGGAATGAATGTTGAGGTGTGGTGTGACCATAGATGTATAAATGAGAATATGTTGAAAGAGGGAGAGATGGAGTGAGTGGTGAAGGGAGAGTAAGGGAGGGAGAGAGGATGGACATTAGCTAGTCAATTTTGACAAGAAAGTTTCTCAAAAAATTAAAATATGCAAAGAAATACGAAATATTTTCTCTCTTTCCAATCTCCAGTAATACTTTGTTTATTCTTCCCAAGCTCCAGTAATATTGTGTTTACTCGTCCCAAGCTGCAGTAATACTGTGTTTACTCGTCCCAAGCTGCAGTAATACTGTGTTTACTCGTCCCAAGCTGCAGTAATACTGTGTTTACTCTACCCAAGCTGCAGTAATACTGTGTTTACTCGTCCCAAGCTGCAGTAATACTGAGTTTACTCGTCCCAAGCTGTAGTAATACTGTGTTTACTCTACCCAAGATGCAATAATACTATGTTTACTCTACCCAAGCTACAGTAATACTGTTTACCTGTTCCAAGCTCTGATAATACTTTTTACTCGTCCCAAGCTGCAGTAATACTGAGCTTACTCGTCCAAAACAAGTGAAATTGCTTAAGCCGCAGTGATATTTTAAATCTTGCTAAGTCCTACGTTATCTAAAACAGTATTTAACTGCTAATTATATTGATGCTCGCTATATTCTATTCAGAATTTGAGTATAATGGGATATTAATATATATATATATATATATATATATATATATATATATATATATATATATATATATATATATATACATATATGTGTGTGTGTATATGTGTGTGTGTGTATGTGTGTGTGTAATCTTAAAAAAAATATTTAAATATTTGGTATTCCACATTTATGACTTATTAAGTAATATTCACTTAACATGTGTTCATACTTCTATATAAGTTACTCTGTGGGTCTGTAAAATTAAATATTTAAAAATTATTTATTGCATCTATTTCCGCTTGTGTGTGAAGAGAGACACAGCTTCTCGGATCTTAGTGCTGTTAAGTAAGAAAATTAACACTGTATTCTTAGTACCATTTACTAGCTAGTGCTAGTAAAAGTAGCACCATTAACGAGCTTGGAATAGCACCATTAACTAACTCTGGAAAGAGCGAAACGTTGTCTATTAATCCATGTTTTGGAGATCAAATCATAATAAACGTTTGGTGTAGATGTGACATTCAACCTTAATGACCCTCGTATAGTCGCAACAAAACAATCAAACACACCTTGATGTTGCAACCCAAATGTTGCTTTTCAGCAGCAAAACGATTTTTTTTTTTAACTTAAAATACTTTTTATGTATTTAGTTTATTATAAAAGGGCAGCCCATTTGGAAAATTTAATTTAGTACTTTGCTAAATTGCGAATGTTTGGGTTACAAAAATGTAGACTATGCTTTTATTTTGATTAGTAGCAACGAAATGGACTTTTAGAAAAAGCGCTGGACATAGTAAGGGGGGTTCCACTATTCCAATATACTAGATGTAGTGTTTGAGTGTAGTAGCATGAGTACCTTGTTCCGGTGTGGGCGCAATGATAATAGTTTGGTCAAATGTTCACCATGACCCGGAGCTTGGTTGTCTTTACACTGAACTACACCTTCGTAGGGAGCTGAACATGGCCCAGAGTTTGGAAGAGTACTGACCATAGCATAGAGCTTGGTAGAGTGTTTACACTAAACTAGAGCTTGGTAGAGTATTGACCATGGCCACAAATCTTGGTAGAATACTGATCATGGCCACATCGCTTAGTAGAGTACTGACCATGGCCACATAGCTTTGGAGAGTACTGACCATGGCCACAGAGCTCACACCCACAACACAGGAACAAGTAATTACAAATTGACAATAGCATACTTGGCTTATTAGCACCCCTGCATCACAGGCCTCTGCAAGCAGCGTGTTTGTCAGACATTACATTAAAAACTAATTGCCACTTACTGTGTGTACCAAGCAGGTAATTACCCATTAATTGGCGCTCCACTTGAAGGATGCTAGGATAATTGTGATCTTATTCTTGAGTCATCTGTCTCACTGTAGATCAGCATCTTTTTTAGTGATACTAGGCTGAGGGACTGATTACCTCACATCTTTCTCAGTTTCTTCTTTATTGGATTAATAAAGCCACGTCTCCAAAATAAAGATATACACAAGTGTTGCATATGTTTTTATTCACCTAGTTATGTTAACTGTATTATTACATGAAGGGAATACAATACCTGCAGGTTAGTGAATTAGACACGTGTAACACCTGAGTTGTTGGCGAAACGTGTTAATAATAAAAATACCCAGGT
Organism: Cherax destructor; assembly: GCA_009830355.1. Lineage (NCBI taxonomy): Eukaryota > Metazoa > Arthropoda > Malacostraca > Decapoda > Parastacidae > Cherax > Cherax destructor. Next base: position 561,090 of record WNWK01000096.1, on the reverse strand, counting down.
GAGGCACATGTATATAATTCGTTAGTGGTAAACAGTACAGAAGATTCGTTGCTTCCTCTCTTTATAATGTATATCTCTATACGTGACTGGCGAATCCTGCTGAGCAGGCGATATGTTTCTCCCATAAGGATACGAGACTACTGCACATTTATCTTACTCATGTGCAATAATCAGACATTTTCAGCACCTTTTCACAAATCTGACAGATCTCCATTTATCTTAATTCCCATTCTCTACACTTTCCTCCTTTATCCTCTACTTCTTTTCCCTCCATCCCCAACTTTCTCCCTCGTCCACTTCTATCTCTCTCTGAACCTCTTCCATTTTCTCCCTCTCCCTCTTCTGCTTTCACCATGGGTCTCTTTCTTAATGCATTCGTGACGTCATCTTGGTATTGCCCTTCCTTCGTGTTATACGTCAATCTCAATCTTGTTCGCATATTACCATGTAATCAAACTCCCAAGAAAGAAGACAAAAGTTATAATACAAAGATTTCGATTGCACCTCGAGACGTCTTCAGCAACGTGGATGACGACTTACTTATGGCTTTCGCTCTGTTCCAAAACCACGGCAGATTTAAGGAACAAGAACCAAGAACCACGGAAATATTTGTGTAGCAAGAACTATTACTGGTTTAGGGAACACAAACAACAGTTGATTTATATCACTTAAACCACAGGATGTAAAGGTATGTGACACTGGCAAAGGCTTCGAAAAAATAGGCTCAGAAAATTTGTAGAGACCCAGGTCTCGGGACCCAAATGTTTCTATAAAGCATGTCGTAAAGCACTTGCATTATGTGCTCTTTCCACTACAGATACACTAAACACTTGTGTGAGACACTGCAGATATGACACGACTATATTATATTTTTATTTGCAGGTTCATATATCGATGGTTTTTTTTATCTGGTAGATTAAAAGGCAAGCCTTAAATTTATTTGGGTCATGGTACAGGCAGGTTATACCTGATGTATAGCTGGAGAGGGTTTCAGGGGTCAACGCAACCGCGGCTCGGTCTGAGACTAGGCCTTGTGGTGGATCGGAGTCTGATCAACCAGGCTGTTACTGCTGGCCGCACGCGAGCTGATGTACGAACCACAGCCCGGCTGGTCAGGTACTGACTTTAGGTGCCTGTCCAGTGCCTTCTTGAAGACAGCCAGGGGTCTATTGGTAATCCCCCTTTTGTATGCTGGGAAGCAGTTGAACAGTCTTGGGCCCCGGACACTTATTGTGTTGTCTCTCAGTGTACTCGTGGCGCCCCTGCTTTTCATTGGGGGAATGTTGCATCTCCTGCCGAGTCTTCTGTTGGTACTAACGCACACCAGGCCGAAGGTCAACAAAAGAGTGTCCTGACGGCTGTCTAAACTAAGTCCACCAGGTGGCAGCACCAAGGGCTAGGGTGCCAAGGCACAAGATACAAGGCCTGACAGGAGCTACATTCAACAAGCTAGATAGGAAGGGGTAACAAAGACAGTGAAACGTGGAGTTAGAACACCATAGACTTATAAATGTAAGTAGTGCATAATGAAACCTGGAGAGAAAACCCCATAGACTTATATATTTATAGTAGTATGTAATGAAATCAGAACTCGGGTTGACTATCACACACACACACCACACACAACACACACACACACACACACACACACACACACACACACACACACACACACACACACACACACACATATAAACAGGTGATATCAAAATATGCAAGATAACCACTATGAAAAAATAGAAGAATTCCAAGCGCTTTCGTGACTACTCACATTATCAAGGAACTATAAAAGGAAACATGACAAGAAGCCTTATAAAGGGCAAGAGACACCTCACAGTCAATCATACTAACAAAGACTACACCTCACAGTAGCGTAACAACACACGACTCTGTGAAGAGGAACATAAGAAAGGACCTGAAACTCTTCCCAATATATATATGTAAATATATATATATATATATATATATATATATATATATATATATATATATATATATATATATATATATATATATATATATATATATATATATATATATATATATATATGTACATCATATTAATTAGCCCTTTGGTGAGCGAGGGATGGTATATAGCATATTACCAAACATCATGCTGCATGAGTACACATGATGCTGGATAATCATCAAACGTTCTGCATGCCAAGCCACATGAACTAGTATAAGCCTTCATTAGAACTTAGTTTCGCCCAGCGGGACGGTGATAAACTTTCACCAGTGACCTTTCTCCTAACACACTCCTGGTCACAAGCCTGGGGAAAGGGGGAGGGAGAGCGTTTGAAAATGATAAATGTGGGAGACTTTGCAACATTCTGATTGCAATTTCAGTGGTAACAGGGGATGGGGCGCCGCCCCCGGGACATCAGAGAGATTAATGAAAGCAGGATAGTTAGTTTTAGCGCTGATAAATGTGTTACAGAGTGAGGGTAGACTTCCTGAGTGACCGTGTTTACCTGGAGGTGCACTGACTGGAGGCAGGTAAAGGTGGAGGATAATATAATAATAATAATTATAATAATATCAATAATAATAATATAAAAAATACTACTACTCCTACTACTACTACTACTACTACTACTACTACTACTACTACTACTACTACTACTACTATTACTACTACTACTACTACTAATAATAATAATAATAATAATAATAATAAAAATAATAAGAATAAGAATAAGAATAAGAATAATAATAATAGCAAAAATAATAAAATAATAATAATAATAATAATAATAACATCAATTAAAATTAATGTAGATTTATTCTCAAACAAGTCTACTGAGTATACCAAGAACAGTGTACAACAAAGCTTTTATATGTAGTGTCTGGGGAATTAAAAGAAAAGTAGTATTGCTGGGAATTAAAATGGATTTAAATAGAGAAGGGGAATTTGTTGATCAAGTGTTTGCACCTAAGAACACACGTGAACAATAATTCGATAATACCAACTAGCTGTTGGTTGCATCTATGATTTTGTGAAGGATATTTGTGAGTGTGGTTCGAGCAGTTATGTGCTGGGTGCCCCCAGTGTCGAAGGCACTGGTTACAGTATATAGGAAAGAAGGTAATTACTTTCCAGTAAGAGCGAGTCTATGCACGGGAGTCGTTTAATATGTTTATTGACGTGGGTGTTGGAGGGAGGTGCGGACTTAAAAGCTGGTAAAAAATGGGGAATTGTTGTCACAGTTGCTGTTTGCTGATGCCACAGTTGTTTTCCGGGAGTTTTGGAAAAGTAGTCGTGGTGGTTGGTGGACGAGTCTTGGAGGGCGTGTGAAAGGAATATGAAAGTAAACACAGGAAGAGAAAGTGATGAAAGTAGAAGGAATAACATTAATAATGATAATAAAATGATAATATTAAGATAATGATAATATTATTAACAATAACAATAAATTGATAATAATAATAATAATAATAATAATAATAATAATAATAATAATAATAATAATAATAATAATAATAACAATAAAAATAATAAAAGAAGACAACAATGATGTCATATTACTTCTTATAAAATATTCCTCTTCCTTCTCCTCCTCCTCCTCCTCCACCCCCTCCCCCTCTCCCTCTCCTCCTCCAAACATAATGTTTGCTTTTAAAAGCCAGTAAACACTAAACTAAGACATTAATCTCCAATAAGCCATCTTGAGACATCTTGAGACAGCTGGAGTGTTGTCTTTATTTACTCTCTCCAGACTTTACTTTAACTCCAAACAATAAACAAGCGTCTTTACTGCCATAATTTATATTATTATTTTATACACCTGCTTATTTGTTCACGATTTTGCTTGTTTGTTCATGTTCTTGCTTGTTTCTTCATATTCTTGTTTGTTCACTTGTTTGTCTGTTCATGTTCTTGCTTCTTCATTTGCTTGTTTGTTCTTGTTCTTGCTTGTTTCTTCATATTCTTGTTTGTTCACTTGTTTGTCTGTTCATGTTCTTGGTTCTTCATTTGCTTGTTTGCTCTTGTTCTTGCTTGTTCACTTGCTTGTTTATTGACATCCTTGATTGTTCACTTGTTTTTTTCTTTGCTCACTTGCTTCTTTACTGACATCCCTGTTTGTTCACTTGCTTGTTTATTGACATACTTGATTGTTCACTTGTTTGTTTGCTTGTTCATATTCTTGCTCGTTTATTTGTATATATTCTGTATATATATATATATATATATATATATATATTATATATATATATATATATATATATATATATATATATATATATATATATATATATATATATAAATATTCCTCACGTATAGGTATACATACTAGACAAGAGTCCTTACTTTGAAGGTATATATATATTACATCAAGTCGTGTGCATCAGTTAGTGTCTATATGCTGAGAGTATATTGTAATTTATGTTTTGATAATTAGAGTATTCTTGAATGGTGTTGCTCAGGTGACAAGCAGACTTAATTAACCTCGTGGAATTCGTAGACTTTAACCTTAATAAATCAACCATTGTTTTTATTTCTCTTGCTACAATATGATTGCACAATTTATTAATTTTAGTATATAATTAACAAAAACATTTTATCAACTGTAATGCAGGTATTGTGTATCACTGCTTCTCATGTCACTAATGTTCCTTTATCTTCTTCCCTATTCCCATCTCTTGATGTTATTCTCCTTCTTTCTTGATCCTCCCTTCTCTACGATCCCTTCTTCTCGACCTGTCCCCACCCTCAATTAATCACATTTTCCTTATTCCTCTTTTCAGTCCTCCATTCCCTATTCTTCTACCAAATATTCCTCCACTTCCCTATCCTCCACGTCTCTCTCCTCCACTTCCCGTTCCTTCCCTCGGGATAAATCAGCTTTACTTGCATTTTTTTTCCACCTTCCCTTGCGTCTGGTGTGTATTAAATATTCAGAGAGAGAACTGCAGGGAAATAGAAAGCACCTGGCTTCTTATTCCGAGTCTAAGGTAGCGATCAGATGTGGCCCCCCCCGCTGCAGGTGTGGCCCTATTTCAGATGTGGCCCAGCTGCAGGTGTGGCCCTGTTTCAGATATGGCTCTTATGAGGCTCTGGTAGTGCTGGTGTGACCCTAGATTCACCTAGTGTTAGAAAAACCTATTTTCCACTCTCGTTCGATTAAATTCCAGGGCATTTTTTTTACATAAAGGGAAAGGAACTGACAGCCATTACAATCTTTTTCGTTTTCACGTAGAATTTTAAACGAAAATTTATCATATAAAAGAGCAAGTGAAACGCTTTTTTTTTTTTAATCTCGAAATATGGAGAAAATACCCGCTAACACGAAAAGATTTTCACTGAATATAAGAGGGATATTATGCAGGCCAAGGTTGTGTGTGTGTGTGTGTGTGTGTGTGTGTGTGTGTGTGTGTGTGCTGTATTCTAAAATCAACTCGTGGTTATTAATTCAAGAAACTGAGGGACTGACCTCCTCCTGCCAAGGCTGATGGACTTGTATTTGGCTGATGAATTCCGCAGTGCAGTCGAAACTTAGCACCAATAAAGCTCTTTAGTAAAATAGTAATATTATTAATAATAATAATAATAATAATCATAATAATAAAAATAATAATAATGATAATAATAATAACAATAACAATAACAATTACAATAATAATACCAAGCACAATAATAATAATAATAATAATAATAATAATAATAATAATAATAATAATAATAATAATAATAATAATAAATAATTATAATAATAATAATAACTCGACACGCCACATTATACACAGACAAGGTAATATCACTGAAGGTAATATCACTGAGTTATTATCATCTGCTGAGGCTGCAGATTGCACCCTGAAATTACCTTCAAGTTACCTTCGTAAATTCTGCAGAAATTTACGTAAGTGTTATCTTAAGGTATAGAGCCCAGGCTGACTTTAATATTATAATTGTCTAATAATAATAACTCTTGTGTGGGACAGAGGGGTATGTTATTATTAATAAATTTGCTGGAGAAGCGCTAAGCCCGCTGGGGCGATGTTGTGCCCTGGAGAGCACATCACTGGTCTGTGGATCTACGATGTGACTGTGGGATATTTAATAAGTAAGGATATATATATATATATATATATATATATATATATATATATATATATATAAAGAGAAGAGAGAGAGAGAGAGAGAGAGAGAGAGAGAGAGTTAGGAATGAGTTCATCCGCCTTGGAGCTAAGTAGTGAAGGAGGAGAGCGGGAAGGTAAAGCACTGGGTAATAAATGTGTAGAAAGAATTATAGTAGGAATTACGGGACTATTGTGAGGGAAGATGTGAGATGCAGGATGTGAGAAGGAGGATGTGAGAGGCAGGATGTGAGAGGCAGGATGTGAGAGAGAGGATGTGAGAGGCAGGATGTGAGAAAGGTTGTGAGAGGGAGGATGTGAGAGACAGGATATGAAAGGGAGGATGTGAGAGGCAGGATGTGAGAGGCAGGATGTGAGAGGCAGGATGTGAGAGGCAGGATGTGTGAGAGACAGGATGTGAGAGGGAGGATGTAAGAGGGAGAATGTGAGAGGCAGGATGTGAGAGGGAAGATGTGAGAGGCAGATTTGAGAGGGAATGTGAGAGGCAGAATGTGAGAGGAGTGAGAGGCAGGATGTGAGAGGCAGGATGTGAGAGGCAGGATGTGAGAGGCAGGATGTGAGAAGGAGGATGTGAGAGGCAGGATGTGAGAGGCAGGATGTGAGAGGCAGGATGTGAGAGGCAGGATGTGAGAGGCAGGATGTGAGAGGCAGGATGTGAGAGGCAGGATGTGAGAGGCAGGATGTGAGGAAGGAGGATGTGACAGGATGAGAGCAGGATGTGAGAGGCAGGATGTGAGAGGCAGGATGTGAGAGGCAGGATGTGGGAAGGAGGATGTGAGAGGCAGGATGTGGGAAGGAGGATGTGAGAGGAGGATGTGAGAGGCAGGATGTAGAGGGGATGTGAAAGGAGGATGTGAGGGCAGGATGTGAGAGGCAGGATGTGAGAGGCAGGATGTGAGAGGCAGGATGTGAGAGGCAGGATGTGAGAGGCAGGATGTGAGAGGCAGGATGTGAGAGGCAGGATGTGAGAGGCAGGATGTGGGAAGGAGGATGTGAGAGGCAGGATGTGGGAAGGAGGATGTGAGAGGCAGAATGTGGGAAGGAGGATGTGAGAAGGAGGATGTGAGAGGCAGGATGTTAGAAGGGGATGTGAAAAGGAGGATGTGAGGGGCAGGATGTGGGAGGCAGGATGTGAGAAGGAGGAGGATGTGAGAGGCAGGATGTGCAAGGACACATTACTGAGACGTGAGCAGGATGGAGGGGGGGGGCATCAGCCTTCAATGTTTGCAAGATTTCAATTTGGTTTCCCACAAGACGCTGCATTTTTAATAGCAGGTCGACTAATATGATTCTGAAAATTTAATTTTTGAGTCCTTTGCCCGCTAGTCTAATATGGGACGAACAACAACAACAACAACAACGACGACGACAATAACTACGGCAACAACGATAACAACGACAGCAACAATAAGGAAAAGCAAGAGCATCATCACCAACACCAACAACAAAAACATCAATAACAAACAACAACAAAAATAAAAACAACGACAAAAATAACAAAAACAACAATTACAAAAAAGAACAAAATAACAAAAATAAAAAAATAAATTAATTTAACAAAAACAACAACAACAACAAAATCAGAAAAATTTAGAAAAACAAGAAAAACAACCTCACTCATCATCTATCAGTCATTATAATGCCTCCCTCACCATCTATCAGTCATTATAATGCCTCGCTCACCATCTATCAGTCATTATAATGCCTCCCTCACCATCTATCAGTCATTATAATGCGTCACTCACCATCTGGCAGTAAAATTAATAATCTCTCTCCACAAAACTCAGTATTTTTTCCCCCCCGATTGAAAAGTCTGTCATAATCTTCCACTCTGCGCACCTCGGTGCGTTGCCGAGGCCGGTAAACTTAAAGACGAAATAGCAGCCAACGCTGAAAATAAAATAAAACGACCAATGTTCAATATAAAGGATAAGAAAAAAGTTTGAAAAGTTGATGTGGCTTTTTATGTGCCGTTCTCTGAGAAAATTTGCTCCAAACCAAAGGATTTTCTTATCTTTGGGAAAGTTTATTTCTAAGAGAGGAAGACTTTTAAGCATATATATATATATATATATATATATATATATATATATATATATATATATATATATATCGAAAGAGGCGTATTTCTCAGTGCATGGACTCTGAAAAGCGTGTATGTCAGCGGTGTCTGTCTCTCCGAGTACATACGGTGTGAGTTCAAATTAATCTCTGATTTAGAGATTTAAATAATTACTGTTGATACTGCACAGGTGAACTGCAGCCTTAATGGCTCAGGTGAAGTCGACTGACCTTAATTACACTTGACACACTAATTAACCTACTAATCGGGATGGCATTTTAAAATCTGAAGGAAGATATTTGAGGTCATGTCCCCAGTGGCAGGCAGGTCATGTACCTGGCAGCCAGGTCATGTCCCTTTGCTGCCAGGTCATGTCATTTCGTGAGAATGCGTAATACAGTGTGTCAGAAATGCGTAATTCAGTGTGTCAGAAATGCGTAATTCAGTGTGTCAGAAATGCGTAATTCAGTGTGTCAGAAATGCGTAATTCAGTGTGTCAGAAATGCGTAATCACTGGCAAGTAGCAACATTCACTGTAGCAAAAATAAACGCAAAATACGTAGCTTCATCACGCAAACTCTCTTTCTGGGGAGACTATAACTATTTTCTCTAATTATTATCTTCTCCTTTTTGGGCTTATAATTTCTGCCATTATCATCGTGTTGATGGTCGCTGTCTAAAAATGCTATTGAAATATATTTAAGTAGCGAGTTCAGTGCAGTTTTTTGTACCAGGGATATTTTATATATATATATATATATATATATATATATATATATATATATATATATATATATATATATATAAATATATATATATATATATATATATATATATATATATATATATATATATATATATATATATATATATATATATATATATATATATATATATATATATATATATATATATATATCAGGGAGGAGGATCGAGCCTCTGTCACTCCTGGAACTGCTTGAACCACACGGGCTTTACGCTTCGTGTGTGTGTACATGTCTTTGTACGTGTGCATGTTAGAGCGTCTGTACTTGGTCACCTATGTGTTTTTGTGTGTATGTGTGAGTATTTCCAAGTGTTCACGTGTGTTCACACGTACGTACAGACACAACACTGAGGGCTCACATGACCTAACATAAACATCATTTTCGGGAAAGCAAAAAAAAAAATTACCTTTAATATATAGCCAACAAATACTGACAAATAATTTTTCCCTTTTTTTTCATTAGGACGACCAACAGTAAATGAGAAATTATGTATACGCGCTCACTCGACCATTAATACTCAAATTGCTTTAATTTTCAATACCTCCAAAAAAATTGGAATTCTTTTTATTTTTTTTCATTGATGTTTTTCAAAACTGCATCAGGCGACATAAATCTGATACGGTACTGAGAATGATAGTTAGGTACATTGTTTTTTTTTATGTTACATTGACAGACAAGTTAATAGACTAAATAACATGAACCAGTAAGAATATTTATTCATTTATATGCATTTAGTATATGTTGCAGGGGTCGGGTTGTTGTTGTTGTTGTTGTGTGTGTGTGTGTGTGTGTGTGTGTGTGTGTGTGTGTGTGTGTGTGTGTGTGTACTCACCTAATTGTACTCACCTAATTGGGGTTGCAGGGGTCGAGACTCAGCTCCTGGCCCCGCCTCTTCGCTGTCCGCTACTGAGTCACTGCTCTCCCTGCTCCATGAGCTTTATCATACCTTGTCTTAAAACTATGTATGGTTCCTGCCTCCTGTGTGTGTGTGTGTGCTTGTGTGTGTGCTTGTGTGTGTGCTTGTGTTTGTGTGTCTGTTTGTGTGTGAGTGTGTGTGTGTGTGTGAGTGTGAGTGTGTGTGTGTGTGTGTGCCAATTGAATCATAATAAAGTCAAACAAAAAGTGAGAAACAAATAAAAAGAGTCACACAAACAACTATAAAAAGAGAGAGATGAAAAAAAATCAATAATTAGAAGAAAGGTCAACGTACAAAGGCAGTTTTTAATTGAATTGAACAAAAGTTCACCAACTCCTTTGATCTAGATTTTAAAAGGCCAAGGAAAGAGGGTGGAAACAACAAATGGCATTTCAATTGCAAAATAAACTGTGCACAATTCCAGGTAGTGTGTTAGGGAAAATAAAGATGATTAATACTGAGAGAGAGAGAGCGAGAGAGAGAGAGAGAGAGAGAGAGAGAGAGAGAGAGAGAGAGAGAGAGAGAGAGAGAGAGAGAGAGAGGTAAGGGTGGTTAAAAACCCAGTGGAGGAAGCACAGGAGTTTGGGATCCAAGAGACACATATCGGTTTGACAGTGTGTCATTGTAGCACCGTGTGTCAGCAGTGTGATACCGTGTGTCAGCAGTGTGACACCTTGTGTCAATAGTGTTACAAGAATGATGGACTGGAAGTTAGTCATGAATAAATAATGATGGACTCAGAAGTTAGTCGTGAATAAATAAGGCTTAGGTAGCAGTCTTACCCTCAAATATATATATATATATATATATATATATAGGTACCACCTCTAGAACTTTATTGGGGACCCTCATCCTCAGAGAAGACAATAAACGTACCTCAGGGAAAACTCGAGGTTCTCCCCGGAGCTGTTTGAATATTTTCTTCTCCTACCACCCCCTATATATGATGATGGAATGCTTTATTAATAGACAGAATACATCAATGGAAAACATGAACATGAAATAAATGGTACAATATATCAAAGATTATGAATCTCCTTCAGCTCCTCCGAAGCCGGACGCGAGCCAAGTATGCAGCATGCGTTTCCCCTCTGGATGGCCACGCTGAGACGCTGGAACATGAACGTGGCTGCCCTTGGGTCCCTGGTGGTGTCGATGAGTCTGGAACCCAGTTCTTTAAGGAAACGTGTTGCATTTTTTCCCCACGCTCCCAAGGTCTCCGATCCCACTGGGACAAATTGATACTGTTGGCTTATGTCCCTGTACTTGCCGATCTTGTACTCTCTCTCTGTGGTCAGCAGCTCCTCCCTGTCGCCCGACACTGTGATGGATGTAGGTGTCAGCCAGTGTCGACACACAGGTATAATCCCATGCTAAGTGCTTGCCATTCTTCCAAGGATAGATGGTGATCCCGTCGGGGCGGTTTGCTGGGTTGTGGGCGTTGTTGGCTGCTAGTGATCGAGGCTCTCCTCGGCTGGGCATCCAGCTGTAGCAAGGGTTCTCTTTATGATGTCGTTGACCTCATTGTGTCTTGCATGCCAACCCTTGGTTTTAGAACAGTTAAGACCATGTAGACCATATTGGTCGGCTTGCGCATCGCTGCAAATACACGTATATTCCGTGTGAATAGGGGCAGCAAGGCGCAGAGCCACTGCAATACGAAGGGTCTTAGGGTCGAGGCGTGTTCCCATGGCCGAAATGGGAACTGTTTGGAGGAAGTCCCCAGAGTGATGTGCACTCACAGCTAGGAGACGGGCAGTCTCTCTGTCTGATGTTACGGCCCTAAGCATATTGGCAAGTATCTTTTCAGCGAAGGGGCCGTCCCAGCTTGACTGTTTGTAGGCCAGTTCTTCACTAGGTTTTGGTGTTCGAGCAGCAAGAGTCTCCCATTCAGTGATGGCACTGGTGTAGCTAGGGTCCTGTATTCCTGCTGAATCACTGAGGTTATCTGGAAGAATTTGTTTTATTAGCTCATTTGATGCTATGGAAGAGGATAAGAAAGCTGGTAGGGCAATCTGGGAGGATTTGCGTACTCCCAGCCCCCCAAGTCTGACTGGAAGTGAGGCTTGCAACCACTGTCCATCTTCGAGGGAAAGATTCAATACACTCTCTAACATGGTCTTGAGGAGAGAGTCATATTCCTTGAGTTTCGGACTGCTGAAGGCTGGGGAGCATCTCAGGAAGTATGTAAGTTTTGGGATTGACAGGCACCTGGTGAGTAGGTAGAAGGCATCATGTGTATCGATGTCTTTTATCCTGCCTTCCATCGTCCTGAGGTCTGAGATTTTTTCCAGGACCAGATCGATGGCATTGGGCCCAAGAGGAGCACCAAGGAGAGTGCTGTTGGCTGGATCATTAGCTCGTGCCCCTGGTAAAACAGGTTATATATATATATATATATATATATATATATATATATATATATATATATATATATATATATATATATATATATATACAGTGGTACCTCGACTTACGATGGTCCCCAAACACACCCTTTTATGTAAGTTTATTTTTTAAATGCTTTTGTAAGTGTAATTTTGGGGGTCTAAACGGACTAGTCTGTTTTACATCATTTCTTAAGGAGATAAATTCGTTTGGTAATGGCACTTGAACAGCATTCTGGAATGAAAAAATATCGTAAATATAACCTCTTGCTGTTATTTTCATTTTGTAAGGATTTCAACATTTTTACAATAGACTTCAAAGAGTAAGAAAACACAAGACTTTACAAGGGATCATTCATCTCAGAGAAAATGCATTTCCCATAGTAGTATTCTTTTATTTTCACATGCAACACTAAAGGCTTTATTTTCACCGGAATCTTTCCAGCTTGCTTGGAATTTTGATGCTTTTCTAGGAAGTATTGACCTGGGGCTATGATATACGCTGTGTTGACCTGAATGTTTTGATACAAAGCTGTGTTGACTTGGATTTTTTTTTTTTGACACTACTGACGTGAGATTGAGGTTACAGAGGGATTATTATTGTTGTTGTCGTTGTTATTGTTGTCATTATTATTATTATTATTATTATTATTATTATTATTATTGGGAAGCGTTAATCCTGCAGAGATCCTACAACGCCTGGGAAATAACCAACAAAGGGTGTGTTCAAATTCTTTACATCATCGCACCCTTCACCAACATCAACGCACCCTTCGTGATAAGTGACCTCGTGTCACACTTTACCATGACATCCACGTCTGAATTTCCGCAACGTATTGTATTTAAACTCGAAAGAAAACAAATATACCACCACTGCCCCGAAATTGTATATACCGAGGGCATGCATGCCCTATATTGGGTACGCTAAGCGCAGCCGATCCTGGAGGAGAGGATCCTGGGGTAGGATCCTCGAGAGGGCTGTCGGGGATCCTCAGAGAGCTCAAAGATTCACTGCAGGAGGGACCGTATGAAGGTCCTGCGGTCAGTATTCTTGTGAAGAAACATAATATATTCTCTTCGTGTGGCAGTCTGGGAGGCTTCCTGTGTATGGTGAGGCTTCCTTTAGCCCCAGGCGATAGAGGTTCCTTTTATTTTAAGGGAAAGGGAAGGGAAGGAGGTTTCCAGGATGAATGGAATCCCAGTGAACGTGTGGGATCTTGGCAACGAAAGGATTGCAGATTGCAGTAGGCCTACTGCTCCATGCAAGGCAGGTCCTATCTATCCTTCCATTCCCACCCTTGCATCTGTTACTTCTATTATCATTATATTATTATTATTATTATTATTATTATTATTATTATTATTATTATTATTATTATTATTATTATTATTATTATTATTGTTGTTGTTTTTATTATTATTATTAGTCGTAGTAGTAGTAGTAATTTTAATAATGATATAATTACTGTTAAAATTAATAATAATCTTTATTGCTATTACTTTTATTTGTCAGGCAATACAAGGCCTGACAAATGGGAGGTAACTCTGGTTTGATTCAAGGAAGTGGAAGGCAGTATATTTATTCATACCATTATTAAACCAACCCTAAGTGACTCACGAAATCGTGACGACACGATTGCAAGCAAACCAGACCAGAGTGTTTGGGGCACCTGCTCTGAGTATCCTAATAATATTTCCGAGGAAGCGGTAAATCAGTAAGGGGCACAACAGGTTCAGTGGAAGAGGGAGGGGGGGAGCTTCTTTAGGAGAATGCTTTGATGATGAGGGCTTTATCAACCAACAGCAACGCTTTATTAACCAACAGTAAAGCTTTATCAACCAACAGTAAAGCTTTATCAACCAACAGTAACGTTTTATCATCCAACAGTGCAGCTTTATAAACTATTTTGTAAAGTTCGAAGGTGGGTGCAACTTCGAAAAGAATAGGTCATCCCTCCCTGAAGAGCAGTTGTAATTAAGGCTGTCAGTGAGCGCCTTGCACTCATCATCACTAAACTTCCTCATATCCTCTTGGGGATCTTTGGAAGTTGCGGGCGCAAACTCTTCGCTTCCAGAAGGTAAAGCGCCACGCAGCGCTCACTTGTTCATTGTTGTGGCTCGTCCAGGTAGTCAGGAGAGTGTCCCTCGTCATCCTGCTCTGCGTTCTGGACTGCCTTCAAGCAAACATTCACATCTTTCTAGTAGAAGAGATTCACGACCTCAGAGTAGAAGAGATTCACGACCTCAGAGTAGAAGAGATTCACGACCTCAGAGTAGAAGAGATTCACGACCTCAGAGTAGAAAAGATTCACTGCCTCCCATTAGAAAACGTTTACAGCCTCCCTGTAGCAGATGACGCTTTAAACCTTCCAAACCAAGACTCAGTTCCCTATAAATAATAATAATAATAATAATAATAATAATAATAATAATAATAATAATAATAATAATAATAATAATAATAATAATAATAATAATAATAATAACAGCCCAGAGAGTAATATAGACTTCATTCAGTTTTAAACGTCAGTTATTACTCCTTCTAATATTCGAGGTAACATTAAACCATTTAGCTCATTGTCTGTAAATTCAGCAGTGTAATAATGAAGAAAAGTTAATTGTGTCTCCCTGTTATATTCCATGGCTCTCTAGCCCCGACGGATGGATAAATATATTATCCATCCGTCCATTGCTCGGATGGTTGGATAATATATTTATCCTCTTTTCTTCGGTAGCTCACACTTTTCGCTCGAGCACCGCGAGGCTGTCAGCGCCACCCCGGTCTCACACGGTAAGGCTGTCAGCGCCACCCCGGCCTCACACGGTAAGGCTGTCAGCGCCACCCTAGTCCCCGCTGTGCTGTTCCCCGCTGACACGAGGACACCACTAAACGTACCCTGGGACGCACCATCGACCACCAGATTGCTCGTTATCTCTGCCCTGTGTATGCAATGCCGCGGGTGAACGTAAATAAAGGGACGGCGAAAAGGGTAAAACTGACGTTTCTGCTCCTCTCTTGCGCACTGTTGCAGTGCTGGTGCTTTTGTTTTATGGACTTCGCTTGTTATTTCCGTGGGAGCATTTTGGCCTAAAACTTAGATGAGTGAAGGTTGGGTTGGCTAGTTGGGTTTCAAGCCTCTCGCCTACATTAGTCAATAAATCTGCACGTAACCTTTTCACCACCAGACAAGAATACTTTTCTCCCTAAAATCCAGATTAAAGTAAAGTCTGATTATATAAACACTGAGAGAAATAAACCTCTCAGTGTATATATTCTGCCAGATGAGTCTGTAAGGGGTCGCAATAAATCCCCTCTGCAGTTACAGGATTACAAGCGGCTCTTTAATTGATTTTTATGAATTCCTCAAGATTATCCAGATTTCATAGTTTCTCTCACTTGCATTTATTCCGTTTTTATATAAAAATGGTAAATTTATCATTGTCTTTTTGTTTCTTAAATTAATTTACTGATAGTATCAATACTGTGGTTAATTGTCACTTTATAATTGAAATGTCGGGTTTTAATTACCTGCCTTTGTAGTTTACTTTTGATTATTGAAGTGCAGCGCTTTTATAAATTTTTAAATATAATGTGGCCCACCTGAGCAAGGAAAAAATAGGTTGGTGAACCCTGCTGTAGGTACATACTTAATTATATGGTGTGTGGCCTCTGACCTCTCCTGTTTATTTACGAGGTGGACCGGGTAACCAGTGGAAAGCGTCAGTAATGTGGCCAAACTTTCGACAGAGTGAGTCATCCTATGACTAACATCCGATGAAAAATACGTCACCATTACTCGGTAGGAGGTGTTATGAATACAGTGATGAGGTGAACAAGTGCAACAACGTTGTAACGTACCCCAAAATGAAGTGGACACCGGCCAAGCTATTCGGAAATCCTGTCCTGCGATAAGTCTCGAGACAAGGGCTGAATTCTCCTGTTCTGATCATTCCTCTTGACACAAGATTCCGAACCAGGCAATTGGTCACCCACTCAGGGAGAGAGAGAGAGAGAGAGAGAGAGAGAGAGAGAGAGAGAGAGAGAGAGAGGTAAGTAATCAGCAAAGTCATCCACAGTTGATGAGAGGTGTAGCAGAGTGAAAGGAACCATCACTCTCGGCTGCCGATGTAAGAGACCAGCCACGACCTGCTGACCTCCTCTTTAACACTCTTTGTACGACTTGATGACAAAAAGTGTCTCTCAGACGATACAATCCAGTGGAACATTTTTAACACAAAATAAATTTAGCTAACAGATTAATAATATTTTATAATGATATAATCCTTCTTACTTTCTTTTAAAATTCAACCTCCGGAGAAAGTTGTATATATATATATATATATATATATATATATATATATATATATATATATATATATATATATATATATATATATATATATATATATATATATATATATATATATATAGGATAGAAGCGTCAAGTTCCTTCATAGCAACTCTTATGCGACACAGTATTATTAATATTATTATTAGTATTATTATTTTCATTAATTTCATGGGGAAGTAGTATCACATAGAAGAATGGCATGTAATTAAAGAAAGAGGAGGATAGTTCTCTGTTCCTTGATCCAGGCAAGAGGAGCAGGTGCTGAAGTGTTGTACTAGTGGGTTGTAAAGTCACAGATGAGTGCAGACATGAATGAAGGAAGAAAGAAATGACACAGGTAATGTCAGACAATTTGTCGAGGCTGTTACGTCGTTACCAGTGTTTAATATTTCTCACTCTGATCCACCAGGTGTTTCCCAGTGTTTAATATTTCTCACTCTGATCCACCAGGTGTTTCCCAGTGCTTAATATTTCTCATTGTGATACACTTGGTGTTTCCTGTGCTAAATGTTTCTCTCTCATCTTTCTCACTATAAATTTAGTAACTCTTATCCGCCTCCTATCCACTATCATCGGCTTCCTATTTTTCTCATTATCCTTGGATCAGCCCAATTCCTTATTAAAACGACGTTTCACTCACTTAAAAAAGTCAAGATAAAGGTCTAATTGAGTGTAACGTTCTATTGCTATTGCTATCTCCCTTTTTAACTCTTCATTCAATGCCTTTTTTTTGACATTGGCTTTATTAAAAGGTTAAATTAGGGTAAATATCAAGTATGCTAATGATTGCAAACTGGGGGAAAGAAGAGAGCAAAGAATTACCAAAATTGGTGAATTTAGGAATAATTTTTGTTTTTAAATCAATTAAATTCTAAAATAGTCTTGAGTTCATTTTAAATACATTTTGTCACTCTGTATATAATTTTTCAGGGGATTTTTTTAAGTGACCGAGATTGGAGTAAATCAATGACGGACCTACATTTTTGGGGCCCTACAGATTAAACTGTTATGGGGGCCCCTTCGCAGCCCCTTCTCATACAGTCTTTAAGCAATGTGGACTAAAGTGACTTTAGTCCACATTGCCGCCTGCTTTACACCTGCTTTACACCGACTCCTGCTTTACCCCTGGTGTAAAGCAGTGGAATTTGGAACGTATGAAGGGTCTTGGGCAGAACAAGGCTTGTAGCAACTGTTGAGGTATGTGTCCCTGGATACACACACATGCACACATATCCAGTAACAAGAAGATGCAAGTGGCTATACATTCATTCACAAATACGTACGTCAGTAAACACCCACACACACAAACACACACATGTCGTCATTCCAATCCACACGTCTATACATCTATACATCAGGCATACAAACACACACAAACACCAGTCCTACCTCAGGCGCACAAAAACTTAAAAAAACCTTCCTACCACTCTTAACGCACTTGCAAAACAAATTACGTCATTACAATATCCCATTGGGATAACACGCAATATCCACTACGTCTAAATTCATAAAGAAACGTAATAAGCCGAGCACAATAGACCGGGGAGAGCCGAAAAAGGCGAGGCGATGGAAATTATATCACTAAACAGGATAACAAAGATATGAAGGCGGGGCCCTCGGCCAGCTCTTAGCGCAAATGGAAGACCTGGTTAGGTGTAGATAGCCACGGCTGTCAGCGCTGCTGCAGACCTGGTTATGTGTAGATAGCCACGGCTGTCAGCGCTGCTGCAATCTCTTTTGGGCAAGACAGGCCCTTATGGAGCTCTTTATTGCCCTCGTGCACCGAAAAGAAAATTCCCAATGTGCAATATCCGTTTAGTGGTTATTGATGATTGATAGCACTTGAAGATTTTCTTGATTTTGTGGAGGGTGAGTTACTACGATGGTACGGTGGAGAGTGCGTTGTGGAGGCGGTACCGTGGAGGGGTATGCTGTAGTGACGGTACCTTGAGGAGTACGTTGTGAAGACGGTACCATGTAGGGGTATGCTGTAGTGACGGTACCGTGAGGAGTGCGTTGTGAAGATGATACCGTGGATGGGTATGCTGTAGTAACGGTACCGTGAGGAGTGCGTTGTGAAGACGGTACCGAGGAGGGGTATGCTGTAGTGACGGTACCTTGAGGAGTGCGTTGTGAAGGCGGTACCGTGAAGGGGTATGCTGTATTGACGGTACCGTGAGAAGTGCGTTGTGAAGACGGTACCGAGGAGGGGTATTCTGTAGTGACGGTACCGTGAGGAGTGCGTTGTGAAGGCGGTACCGTGAAGGGGTATGCTGTATTGACGGTACCGTGAGAAGTGCGTTGTGAAGACGGTACCGAGGAGGGGTATGCTGTAGTGACGGTACCTTGAGGAGTGCGTTGTGAAGGCGGTACCGTGAAGGGGTATGCTGTATTGACGGTACCGTGAGAAGTGCGTTGTGAAGACGGTACCGAGGAGGGGTATTCTGTAGTGACGGTACCGTGAGGAGTGCGTTGTGAAGGCGGTACCGAGGAGGGGTATTCTGTAGTGACGGTACCGTGAGAAGTGCGTTGTGAAGACGGTACCGAGGAGGGGTATTCTGTAGTGACGGTACCGTGAGGAGTGCGTTGTGAAGACGGTACCGTGGATAAACACTGAGCGAAGTTAATTAAACTTGGGGAGTCTCTGGAGGTCAGAATCAAGTTTACTCGAATATTAACAAGTCCTTAAGTCCACAACCTCGTGTAATTCACCTTTAAACCTATGTAATATTCCTGAGATCTGTGGTGAAGGTTTCTACGACCAGAGTGAACACTCCTCCCCACCACACACACACACACAGGGAGAGTGACCCAGTAGCGGCCAGTGAAGAGGCGGGGCCAGGAGCTATGTCTCGACCCCTGCAACCACAACTAGGTGAGTACAACTAGGTGAGTACATAGTGCGAGCGCCCTCAGCACTTCCCGTGGACGCCACCAACAACTTAACACAGCGAAGTATGCAAAATCTCACCTTCGACTTAAAGTTAAGAAGCGTCTTATCACCACTGTCTTGCAGGAAGTAGAATTTAGTTCCTCTGGCGGTGGGGATAAACGAAGCTTACCTGTTGTATTCTCCGGGGGGTCACCGCCCCCGCGGTGTAGAGCGAAACATTGCCGGTAATAACGTTGACCCAGCAAAAGTATGTTGCAAATTTAGTGCCTTCACTCCTGCTGCGGATCTTAGTCGCAAGATGATCGACTCACTGGAGTCTTTTGGTTATATGACCAAAGCCTTCCGCTGGCTTATCGGTCAACCCCATAAAAAATAAGTGTCTCACGAGACGATAACATTTAAGTTACTAAACACGACTGAAGAAATACAGGAACACTTTTTTGTGTTCTATAATAATTTTGTTCGTAGTTCCTGTTGTAATTGTTTTTGTACCTTTGCTTCGTCGTTATAAATATTTACTCTTGTACTTATAATGCAAATTTTGAATATATGTGAATATATAATATTCTTTACATAAATCTCTCACTTTATGATTATATTCAAGAGGAAGTGTTAAGTGCAGAGAGAGAGATGAGCGCAGCTCCTGGGCAAAGTGAGGTAATCAGATCTGATTCAAGCAAGGGTAAAGTAGCAGTGTTTTCTTTGGATCAGAAACCCTCTAGAGGTTTTGAAGGCGCACTCATCTAAATGGCTTGGGGAGTTCTTTGACACGTGTATGGGAATTTTGAGACACGTGTATGTACAGGTGAGAGAGAGGAGTTTGAGGTAATCAGTCTCGCCTGAGTGAGTTCAGTCCATAAATCTGTAGAAAGTCAGCCAGAGGTAGAGTGAGCATATACTGTAGTCAGGTGAGGCGAAGCAGGAGGAGGCGGGGTCATAGTGGTACCATCCAAGAAATTCTTCAATACTTGTCCAACCTTTGGACGAAGACCTACTTCGACTAGTGGATGGTACCACTATGACCCCGCCTCCTCCTGCTTCGCCTCACCTGACTACAGTATATAAGCCACCTCTACGGCTCTGTGCTGTACTTTCTACAAGATTTATGGACTGAACACATCGACTCCAGGCCGAGGGACTGATAACCTCAAACTCCTACTCTCCTTACACCTTTCTACTTTGTATTGGACTGATGAAGCCACTGTGTGGCGAAACGTTTCCTTAATAAAGATTCCCATATGTTGCATAAGTGTCTCA
Organism: Cherax destructor; assembly: GCA_009830355.1. NCBI lineage: Eukaryota > Metazoa > Arthropoda > Malacostraca > Decapoda > Parastacidae > Cherax > Cherax destructor. The sequence continues at coordinate 540,357 of WNWK01000096.1, read as the reverse complement.
ATCTTCAACTCATCGGTTTTCAAAACCATTTATGACACGGGAGGAGTTAGTTATTTAGTTTATCGTCTTTATTATGCACCCCATACCCATCCTGTGGGCGGTAGTCAATAGATTACAGAGGTACATAATGGATCCAGGGACTGGACCTCAGAGTTTTGATAGATGAACAAATTACAGTGGTAATGAACTATTTACATGTTTATATCTGGTCACAATTGTACTGTGTTATTTATGCAGACATGAATTAGGTCTGCATAAATAATTGATTACGATTGTGACCAGATATAAATATGTAAATAGTTCATTACACCAGATTAAGATTTTGTAGGCTCCTGGGCAACAGGTACTGTGAGGCTCCTGGGCTACAGGTACTGTGAGGCCCAGTTCTTTTGATTATAATAATAATCCTGAGCTACAGGTACTGTGAGGCTCCCAGTGATATTTGCAAAAGGAAAAAAAGTGATCACAACAGCACCACCTGGAGGACCTCCAGCTGGCGGAGGACCCTGGGCTGCAACCCCTAAAGCCCATGCCTTACACACACAACCCGCACATATAAAAGAGAGGAGCTTACGACGACGTTTCGGCCCGACTTGGACCATTTACATGGACCATCTGTCCATGTAATTTACAGAGAGAGAGAGAGAGAGAGAGAGAAGTTAACCTGTGACACACCTTGAACTTTGACCTTTTTTAAGCGACTGAGAGTTATAGGTGACTTGTCACCCAGTAAACTTGGCTGAGAGAGGTATAAGACATTCGTGAGTTATATTACATTTTAACTTTGCGATTGATCTTATGAGTTTTTGAGGTTGTAACTTTAATGAATTTGGGTGTGGGCTTCTAACTTTCCTAGGTTGAATCTCTAAGTGATAACTACTAGATGGCCCTTGATTTCCCTCAATGGATTTTGATTTGAAAATCCACGAAGAAATGTGGATTTCCTGCCGTCAGCTGTGCCAAATACGAATGAAATTTTCCATAGTTCTGGACGAAACAGACAAACATTAAACAATTAAAAATATTCATAGAAACACCACTATAAATTATTTAAAATATATATATATATATATATATATATATATATATATATATATATATATATATATATTCTTAAACCTGTTTGCAACATTTGGCTTACGACTCCAAAGTAAATCCACAAGACTTTTAAAACCGAAGGCACATCCTGACTAAAGCAAATGTTTTATTTAAAGTTGGGTCACTGAGTATAAACCACGCAGTGAAGGTTAGAACATCCGTTATCTGTTTTTACTGAACAATTCCAAAACAACAACAGTCACATGAAGTCAACAGCGGCCCCGAGGTTTCACTGTTACCTGAGGCTTCACTGTACCACCAGGTTTCATCAGTGTGTGTGCCCTGTGTACAGCTTTACTGTACCCCCCCAAAGGTTTCATTACTGTACTTTTAAGATTCGATTTTCCCCTAGACTTCCTCTGTATCACAGAGGCTTCAACTCTGTGTGTAATGAAGCTCTAGTCTCTCCCACCGGAGGGAGCTTACCACGACGTTTCTGTCCGACTTGGACCATTTACAAAGTTTCACTTCGGTCCAAGTGGGACCGAAACGTCGTGGTAAGCTCCTCTCTCTTGTGTGTAGGTTATTTGTGTATTGTTATAGTCACGGTGTTGTGCCTTTTTGTTCTTCCCGTAAATGTTACACATGTATTTTATTCATCGTAAATTATACACTTGATGTGATAGAACAATTTCGATTATATATAAAAAAATAGAAGTCTATCGAAGGTTAAGTAGTTGGGTTCAGTATAGGAAATAGACAGACACTTAGAGCAGTAGGAGCATAATTAAATGCAACGTTTCGATCGAAGGGGGGCTTCGTTCTCGAGCAAAACGTTGCTGTGACCCGGCTGGTCATCACTCGTTCCAACCACAGGGACCATGAGCTCAGCTCCAACTTCCAAACCCATTATATTTTACATTTACAAGGTTTCTTGGCTATAACTTAAAAAATTACATTTACAAAAAATAATTGTTTAGCATTTTATCGTAAAATTTAATACATTGTATTAAGATAAGCAGAAGAACCACCGTAAAAAAAATAGTAAAATTCCCAGCGATTTCGTAATTTCTCACATTATCAAGGAATTGGCGATCACGAAATCACTAAAACGCTTGGAATTTCACTATTTGTTTCATAGTGGTTGATCTGCATATTGTGATATCACCTGTTTTACTGTGATCTTGTTGCTCGTTATATTAAAAGTGTGAAAAACGCAGCAGGCTTATCTCTCCTTGAGGGACTGACCCCCTGATCTCTGTTACGCACGAAGGTAGCAATTCAAAACCTGCTGCACCTGGCCACAACCAATTACAGAACAGGTAATTTTTTTCTTTACCCATATATTCCTTCACTATTATGTACGATATGACGATATAACAAAGAAAAGAGCCACTCAGTACAGTAGTGAACTGGACCAGTGTAAGCGAGAGCCTTAGAGTCTTCCCCTCAGCAAGAGCATTAGAGTCTTCCCCTCAGCAAGAGCATTAGAGTCTTCCCCTCAGCAAGAGCCTTAGAGTCTTCCCCTCAGCAAGAGCATTAGAGTCTTCCCCTCAGCAAGAGCATTAGAGTCTTCCCCTCAGCAAGAGCCTTAGAGTCTTCCCCTCAGCAAGAGCATTAGAGTCTTCCCCTCAGCAAGAGCATTAGAGTCTTCCCCTCAGCAAGAGCCTTAGAACCTTGCCCTCAGTCAAGCAGGCAGGAATGACGTGGATTGAATAGGACAATAAATACAGCAGAGGGGCCCCAGAACTGCTATACTCTGTATTGTGAAGTTGCTGGTCGAGAGGACATGCCAATGGGTGTGTGATAAACGTCGAATAAATTGTAGTATACTCGACACTCACCACAACCTTCCAGACGGGAGTGAAGGATCACCACCCAGGCAGGGCAGCGAGTGCCTCCAAGCACAGGCAAGTGAGTGAATTACAATGTAACTAGCAAAAAAATGGTTATATTTATATCTATGATTTTTTAAAGAGGTGGACCGGTAAGCCAGCGGAAGTCCTCTTTCAGATGACCAAAACCTCCAGCTGTGATTTATCATATGACTAAGACCCGCGTCAGGAAACACTTGTTCTGTTTCCTGACAAACGTATATACCTGTCTAGTGAATTACGCAAAGACATATGTAACGCAAACACTAAAAGAAAGTTCAGAAACGAATTAGCTCATGTTTAATTCACGATCTAATATTCTGAAATAAGCGTTTACGAGAATTATTAGCTTTCCACTCAAAGACATTCCCAGAAACTCATTCCAGTCCTACTTGTTTACCTCCAAATGCCACTTTCGATTGATTTACCATCCATTTTCTAGTGAACCGTAAAGCTCCTAACAGAGCAAGTTAGAATTACTGAGAAATCAAATACCAGTTTAGATCCTAGGACTCTCATTATGCCGTCTGCCCTTCCATATGAAGTTGCACTCTGATCCCGGTCCAATCAACCAGCTCTCAGTGCGCCATGCTCATCTTGACTTATATTGCAAGGTCTGCTAATGAGCTATTTGTGGGTCAGGATGTGATTTAGAAGTTATTATTTAAGGATTAGTCTATAAATGTGTTTTTTTGGGGGTTAGTTTTTCCATTCAGAGCTTTTGTGTGTGTATGTGTGTGTGTGTGTGTGTGTGTGTTGTGTGTGTGTGTGTGTGTGTGTGTGTGTGTGTGCACTTGACTGGATCACCAATATGTATGGAGTACTTATTTGCATTAAGTATGGCGTGGCCCACGAAGAGAACTGAGAGTGAGAGACTATTTAATCTGCTGGCTTATGAATTGGCCCTAAGCAATTTTCGAAGTTGCTATATATATATATATATATATATATATATATATATATATATATATATATATATATATATATATATATATATATATATATATATATATATATATACCCGAGCCTCTCCCTGATTCAATCAATCCTTTTGGCCTAGCCAATACCTTTCATCCTCACCCCTCTCCCTTTCCCCTGTCCCTTCGCTCGCCTTAATCTTCCTCTCTTATCGCTTCATTCATTTATCTGTATCTCGGTTCCATCACTACCCCAGCTGCACAAACTACCTCTCTTCAGTTTACTACAGTTTATCCTAAGTCTTCTCTTTCTCTTCGTGTATTCGTTCTTCAGAGAGCTTTCTCTTTCAGTCCCCTTTTTCTAATTTTCTATTTCTCTGTTCCGCTTGTCTCTCTTTTCTTCTTACTCTGCCGTATCTTTCCAGTCTATTGCTTGCTCCTGGAACTGCCTCCGCCATGTTCGGATTTTGTAAACAAATGTTCGAACTCTTTTTGGTGGAGTTCCAATCTTTATTAATCTCTTAGCACATGGCTGCGAGGAATGTCTACATGGCTGCGAGGAATGTCTACATGGCTGCGAGGAATGTCTACATGGCTGCGAGGAATGTCTACATGTCTGCGAGGAAATTATCTCACAACCTTGAGCAATTATCTCACAGTCTTAAAGAATTATCATATAGCCTTGAGGAGCTATAACACAACACTGAGCAATTATTTCACATCCTTGAGATAACATCATACAATCACTAAGAATTATCATGAAGTCTTGAAGAATTATCACACATTCGTCTCGTGAGTGGAAGAAACCTCGCCTTCCAACGAAACGTTGCTTGAATGAGTTTTGGAGACTCTGTGACCGCGGGTTCGAACCCCACCCGTGCTATGGGTTGCTTGAATGAAGTCAGGGGAAATGTACACTGAGAGGTATGTCTCTCAGTGTGCTGAGAGACATACTTTAATCCCAATTAATCAACCAACCATCCAGCCAACTAACCACAAACAAAACAACCAACCAACCAATCAACCGACCAACCTATCTGTCGACATTTTGACTTTCACTGACTTTCTCGTAAGATAAAAACGTCAGTTCGAGTATGTCCCAATTTTGTAATATCAAGTATTAATGTCAGCAATATTTATTTAGAGCAGACAAAAGTCCATAACTACTATTATCTGCTAATATCTAAAGGAAAATGGGGAATATTTTGAAATTCTCACAGAGATGAAGACTATGTGAATACGTCTCTCAATCTCTCTCTGAATGTTTTTTACCAGAATTCCACGTTAATGAGTTATATAAATGACTTACCAGGAGGAATAAATACCTGTATGAATATGTTTAAAGATGATTCAGTAAATGCAGCAATAACAACACCTGCTGTGTGAGATATAACACCTGCTGGGTAAGGTAACACAGACAAATGTGAAAAAAAACACAAGCGCAGTGTTGGAACATTCTACTGACCAGACGTTTCGCCACGAATGGCTTCTTAAGTACCGAAGAAACCATTCGTTACGAAACGTCTCGCCCCCCCAATAAAAATCCTAATACTGCGCATGTGTTTTATTTCCCAACAACTGTTGGACTCGATGGAATGAGTGTTATTATTACACATCAGCGTAATAAAGCATTACACTCTAGTTGAAATAAAAGCGATCATTTCCCCTCATTTAGATTTATTAGTCTGATATCGCATAGCTAAAACAACAATTGTTTGAATGTTATTACTGACTATAATATGACTGAGTAATATATTACAGCGCTTTATTGATGGACGAAGAGCACAGTATTTAATATTCTTTTAATATCGAGAATATTTCCTCTCTCGTCAACATTTGGACGATTTTTAGGAACAAAGAGTTTAGTGATTTTGCTTTATTGGTGTAAAATAAATTAAGTGTAGGACACAGCTTGAAAAATGAGACACGTGGGCTACATTTGGGAATAAAGATTCCCAAATTTCCAAACTGTGTGTTGTTTAAACTCTTTGCAAGACACAGTTTGCTTGTATACTGAAAAGTCGCTTCCCATTTTATGAGAAAATAATATTGTTAGAGATATCTTTTTTATAAAACTCTTCTGTATAGGACCGGGCCTCAGGGGGCGTTGACCCCCGGAACACCCTCCAGGTATACTCCAGGTGTGGTGCAATTTCTTTGTAAATATGACTAAGAATGTGTACATAAAATTGAACAGTACGTGAAAGGGCCTTCATGTACGTGATGTTCAGTTTTTATTGCACTTTTCCATTTGTATTTGCCCCCCAAAAATCCACCCTATGCAATAGATTTATAAGTATTACCAAGAATTTTATAACACAGTAGATTTAATATTTTATTTTATGTAGTCTTTCAGAGACTTTAAAAAATCACTAGAAATTTAAGGAAATAATGCAAAGTGTACGTAATGTTTATTCAGTGCGTAAGTCTTACGTAATTTGTGGCAAGGAGGTACACAAAAGTTTATTAATTTCAGGTCTTCTTTACTTTTCCCTTCTCATTTGGGAGTTGACAATGGTCCAGAGGAACCGTGAGAGGTATACTTCTAGAAACGAAACTTTGTATTATTCCTAGAGAGATATACCTCTAGAAATAAATTATTGTATTAATCCTAGAGAGATATACCTCTAGAAATAAATTATTGTATTAATCCTAGAGAGATATACCTCTAGAAAAAAATGATTGTATTAATCTTAGAGAGATATACCTCTATAAATAAATTATTGTATTAATCCTAGAGAGATATACCTCTAGAAAAAAATTATTGTATTAATCCTAGAGAGATATACCTCTAGAAATAAATTATTGTATTAATCCTAGAGAGATATACCTCTAGAAAAAAATTATTGTATTAATCTTAGAGAGATATACCTCTAGAAATAAATTATTGTATTAATCCTAGAGAGATATACCTCTAGAAAAAAATTATTGTATTAATCCTAGAGAGATATACTTCTCGTTATACTGTACCGGTGATAACAAATATGTAAATAATCTTGGTAATGGTATTTTAGTGATGATATTGAAGAATATGGAAGACAACAACACCTGAAATGAATGCCTGCCTCTCCACAATTCTTTTTTTATGTTATCATTATATAAAAAATGGTTATAATCATACCCATAACTTTTAAAGGGATGGACGAGTAAGCCAGCCTAAGGTCTCGGTCAGATGACCAAAAGCTCCAACTGTGGGTCATCATATAACTAAAACCCGCGTCAGGAAACACTTGTCCTGTTTCCTGACAAACCTTACCTAACTTAACCCAACCCAACCCAACTTAATCCAACCTAACCTAATCTAACCTAACTTAATCTAACCTAACCTAACCCAATCTAACCTAACCTAACACAACCTAACCTAACCTAACCCAACCTAACCTAACCTAACCTAATCCAAAATAACCTAACCTAACCCAACGCAACCCAACCCAACATAACCTAACGTAACATAACCTAACATAATCCAACCTAACCTAACCTAATCCAACCTAACATAATCTAACCTAACCTAATCCAACCTAACATAACCTAATCCAACCTAACCTAGCCTAATCCAACCTAACCCAACCCAACCTAACCTAACTTTATCCAACCTAACCCAACCCAACCTAACCTAACCCAACCCAACCCAACCCAACCCAACCCAACCCAACCTAATTCAACCCAACCCAACCTAACCTATGTTTTACTATGCTCACCTGTAATTACCTCATTAGGTTTAATCAGAATATAAAAATTAAGAGTGAGCTGTTGACTTTGAAATTATTATTAAAAAATCACAGTCATTTAAGGAAATGTAAATTCATTGCTACCTATAATGATGTTTATATAATTATTATATAATAATCGTAAATTACACTGCAAAGTTTTATTTGGTGATCCAGAAGTAACAATTTGATATTAAAGTAAGAGGTCAGATTTTGTTTAAAAAAAACACTATTTTCTTATTGAGGTAATATATATATATATATATATATATATATATATATATATATATATATATATATATATATATATATATATATATATATATATATATATATATATATATAAAAGTGTAACAAGTTTTAATCACTGGTTGGAATTAATAAATTAATTTATTCATATATTTATACAAGATTAACATATTCAGGAGAGATGTTAGTTAACTGTATTCATCACTAACTTTGATTTATAATGAGCATAAATATTAACGTTAATTGGGATGATATAATGATGAGTGAGGACAGACAGGCTATAGATAAGTTGTGTTATTAGTTTTGGTTATGTTAGGTTTAAATCCTATCGACGAACATTAAGACGTCTAATTCTTCTTCCATCTTCTCTTCCTCTTCCTCCTCCTCCTACTCCTCCAAGGAGCATCAAGCAAGAAGGCTCCTAATCAGCGGTCAATGTTGTCTTCTTCCCCACCAACATAGGGAGTACCCTGCCTCACTGTCTTGTGATTCTCCTGTCACACCCGACCATATTTTATGTTATTTAATACCCTGTCACTCATTTCTCCAGGGGATTTACCCTACAGGCTGATGAATGGTGTGTGTGTGTGTGTGTGTGTGTGTGTTTGTGTGTGTGTGTGTGTGTGTGTTTGTGTGTGTGTGTGTGTGTGTGTGTTTATCGTGCTTTTTCTTCTGCTTCTGTCATCTACGTCATAATCTTCTTCATATTACCTCCTCCTCCTTTATTCGCATGTTTATTCAATCCTAATTTTCCGGTTGAGAACGTAAAAAGGAAGGAACACTGCAGGAGCCCTACTGGCTCATACTTGGTGATTTAATATCTCATATCAATAATATCCATTCACAAATAATCTGAAGCCCCTAACTTGTTGGACCGAAACGTCGTAATACGTTTGTCTCCTTATATGTTCTTAATATTCATAAATTTATATCAATTTTTTTTTTTGGGGGGAGGGTCAAAAAAGACTTTTGGAAAGAAAGTCTTTGATTTTTATTTCATTAATTAAGTGGAACATCCACTTGTGTCGGGCCAGCTGCTCTTGTTACTAATGACATTTTAATCTGAAGGATCCACTTTTGTTATTCGTCTATCCTTTGAAGGATTCGGGACGCCTTGTTATTGTCCTTTGATCCCCTAAAACAAAAGTTACTTCTTCTGTCTTCCTCAGAAATACAAGAAAGATTGGGTCACTGAATTGCCCTTCTCTCTCTCTCTCTCTCTCTCTCTCTCTCTCTCTCTCTCTCTCTCTCTCTCTCTTTCATGCTGGTAATCAAGAAACTCTCGCTATATCACCTATAACTTAGAAAAAAAATCCATTTTCACAGATCTAAAAAAAAAAAATACCAAATAAGTCAACAATTTTTTTTCAGACTCAACCTCCCCCCCAAAAAAAAAAACGAACGAATTCAGATAAAATAAAAAAAAGAATAATGAATGGAGAAGGCAAGAAAAATCCAGTAAGACGACCTCCCTCGTAAGTTTGACTTAAAGGATTAACAGAGTTTGAGAGGTAATTAGAACTTTTACCCGGTAATTCAGCGTATGTTGCAGCCTCCCATCTCCTCGTCTCCCGGCCAGTGATGCAGGACTTCATCAGTGTGTGTGTGCGTCTAGTGCTGCTGTCATTAGCGTACCACACTCTGTCGTAAAAGATAAAAAAATATTTTTTTGGTAGGAATGAGAGTAGTATAGCTTAATTAATGTATATTAGGATAGGTTAATTAAGGATAGTTTCAGAGCAAATTTAGTTCCTACGAGTCAAATATATGTAATTAACACACACGCACAGATATATATATATATATATATATATATATATATATATATATATATATATATATATATATATATATATATATATATAATCTGAGTTACCCTTGAAGAGTCTATTGAATTACTCTCTGAACTTTACACAAAATATTTGATCTTATACGATAAACACTTGAGAAAGATCAATGAGAAAACTCCTGTAAAGAAAATTAATATCGGCTCTCACTGAAAAAAAAATGTAAACATTCTTAAAATACTGCATATTGAATAATCCTCTTCCTCCTCCTTCTCCCCCTCCTCCTCTTCTACTCCCTCTTCCCCCGCCCTCAGTAAGAGAGACACAACAAACGAGTTACCATCAGTTCCCTGGTCTCAGATATTTGACAAGCTTTTACAATTAATAATATTTTTCCTCTTCAACCGTTGCGACTCTGTCTTATACTTCCACCAGTGTGTAATATACTTCTTGATGCCTGCATATTGTGTCTAGACCACTGAATTGTGTCTAGTGTACTGTGTCTAGACCACTGAATTGTGTCTAGTGTATTGTGTCTAGACTACTGAATTGTGTCTAGTGTATTGTGTCTAGACAACTGAATTGTGTCTAGTGTATTGTGTCTAGACCATTGAATTGTGTCTAGTGTATTGTGTCTAGACCACTGAATTGTGTCTAGTGTACTGTGTCTAGACCATTGAATTGTGTCTAGAGTATTGTGTCTAGACCACTGAATTTTGTCTAGCGTACTGTGTCTAGACCACTGAATTGTGTCTAGTGTATTGTGTCTAGACCACTGAATTGTGTCTAGTGTATTGTGTCTAGACTACTGAATTGTGTCTAGTGTATTGTGTCTATACCACTGAATTGTGTCTAGTGTACTGTGTCTAGACCACTGAATTGTGTCTAGTGTATTGTGTCTAGACCACTGAATTGTGTCTAGTGTACTGTGTCTAGACCACTGAATTGTGTCCAGTGTATTGTGTCTAGACCAGTGTATTGTATCTCTAGATCAGTGTATTGTATCTAGACCAGAGTATTGTATCTAAATCAGTGTACTGTGCCTACACCATGTTATTATGTCTAGACCACCGAAGTGTGGAGCTACACTTGCGATTGTTTGGTTAATTTTTTAAAAGCCATTAATTACGCAATGGCTATGAAGACTCTCACTTTTGTCTTATACAACACAAGTCAAGAATACTCTAACCCTTAAAGTAGGGATTACAAAAAACTCGCATTGCATATACACTAAAAAATATACACCTCTCTGTATATACCCTCGCGTTACATTCACGAGAGTGTGAAATCTCAATTTACATAGACAAGAGTAAAGGCCATGTGAATTGACGCTATACTGGGCTCTATTTGTTTACAGACATAAAAATAGCCAAAAGAAAGGAAGAGATTAGGTCACCCGTAACACTTAAATGTCCCGGATTCAGTGTGGACACAGAGGTATGGATAATTCTCCAAATACCTGCTATCCCTTCACGCCCAGCAGTAATTAGGTACCTGGAGACTGGTGGTATACAATACATAAATTGCTGGGCTTTGGAGTGACTGGAGGCAGGATAACAGATCTTATAATGTAAATTACAAGTTGTCTCTAAAATTGGTGGTAGGGTAGGTCAGGCAAGGTCAACACAAGCAAGGTCACGACGGAAGCTTTCTGTCACCTTAGACAATCCAGGCGAATATTATTATTATTATTATTATTATTATTTTAATATATAATTATTATTATTATTATTATTTTAATATATAATTATTATTATTATTATTATTTTAATATATAATTATTATTTTTATTTATATATTATTATTATTATTATTATTATTATTATTATTATTATTATTATTATTATTATTATTATTATTATAACATTAATAAAGGAGTTCTAAATCAGCACGAGTCTCAACTAGTAGGGAAAGGGGAGGCAATAAAATTAAATCAATGAAAGGGAAGGGTAGTTCCAAATTCTGTGGATCAAGAGCCCTTCACCGGCATCAAGCCTCTTCCAGTCGAAGGAAGACAAACAAGAGTCCAGCACCGTGGACTGAGAGAGAGAGAGAGAGAGAGAGAGAGAGAGAGAGAGAGAGAGAGAGAGAGAGAGAGAGAGAGAGAGAGAGAGAGAGAGAGAGAGAGTCAGTAAAGGTCAGTTAGGCTGATGTTTTGGTCAGTCACTGCTGGGCGGGTTATTGACTCCCCTGACGTCACCCCACTGACAGTGGCTTGTCAATCCACTTACTGACGTCAGGTCACTGTCAGGGAATTATTTGTCTACCTTCTGACGTCAGGTCAGTTCCAGAGCATTATCCAGCCTTCTACTGATGTCAGAATAATTCCTGCTGACGTCAGGTCACTGTCAGAGACTCATCAAGTCAGTCATCGACATTAATCAGCCTTAGAAGGAAAGAGCTACTTGTCACCTGATCGACATAGCTGTCAGGTGGCCCTGGTGGCCCTGGTGGCCCTGGTGGCCCTGGTAGCCCTGGTGGCCCTGGTGACCCTGGTGGCCCTGGCTGCCGGAGATCAAAGGTGATTGGCCTTCCCACTTCCATGGAACTTGTTCCTGATTTCCTAGCTTCAATCTGTGTCCCAATTATACCAGTTTATGTGTCCCTGCTATACAAGTCAATGTGTCCCAGTTATACCAGTCTATGTGTCAAAGCTACACCAATCTGTGTCCCAGCTATACCAGTCTATGTGTCCCAGCTATACCAGTCTATGTGTCCTGCCGCACCTGATGTCACAGATCACAATAAAACTCAACAATAAAATAATTTAATAATACCAGAACAACACGTGAGGCCTTACATTACTTCCTGGGCAATTTTAATATAGAAAATAATAGCTTCAATCGCAATTTTTAAAAATAAAATTCTGGCTGATTTATGAATAGCTATGACAGTAATCCAGTGTGGGATTAATACTCTCTCATTTTATTGCACAGCCAGTGAGGTAAATACTGCGCAGGATTTATATTATGTTATATAAATCCCCGATGGCCACTATCTTCAGTTTTCATTTTTTTTTTTTTTTTTGGAGTGTGGGAATGGTGTAGAAAATTGTGGATATCTGGAGATAGCAAGGGTGTGTGTTTGTATGTGAATACACAAACACACGCCCACACACACACACACACATACACACAGATGTGGGTTCCAAACTGGTGCTGCATACTCCCGTATGGGCCTAACGTACACAGTGTACAGGGTCCTGAACGATTCTTTATTAAGATGTCGGAATGCTGTTCTTAGGTTTGCTGCAGCATATGGGCGCCTAGCTAACCTAAGAGCAGCATTCCGACATCTTAATAAAGAATCGTTCAGGACCTTGTACACTGTGTACGTTAGGCCCATACTGGAGTATGCAGCACCAGTTTGGAACCCACATCTAGCCAAGCACGTAAAGGAGCTAGAGAAAGTGCAAAGGTTTGCAACAAGACTAGTCTTGGAGCTAAGGGGTATGTCCTACGAGGAGAGGTTAAGGGAAATCGACTTGACGACACTGGAGGACAGGAGAGATAGGGGGGACATGATAACGACATATAAGATACTGAGAGGAATTGACAAGGTGGACAGAGACAGAATGTTCCAGAGATGGGACACAGCAACAAGGGGACACAGTTGAAAGTTGAAGACTCAGATGAATCACAGGGATGTTAGGAAGTATTTCTTCAGTCACAGAGTGGTCGGGAAGTGGAATAGTTTGGGAAGCGATGTAGTGGAGGCAGGTTCCATACACAGCTTTAAGAAGAGGTATGATAAAGCTTATAGCGCAGGGAGAGTGACCCAGTAGCGGCCAGTGAAGAGGCGGGGCCAGGAGCTATGACTCGACCCCTGCAACCACAACTAGGTGACTACAACAACTAGGACGCCAAGGTATTGGCGGTAGTTTATCAGTTAATTTACAACAGACAAAGATAATAAATAAATCTTTATCATATATGTGATCAAACACTCGCGTGTATTTCTTCATATAGACGAGAAAACAGTTACCATTATTCCTTTTGCTTATGTACGAAATCACAAAGGTCTTCGGGAAGACAATACCAAACGCGTTTAAATAAGACAAGATGAATGACGTAGGTGGTGAAATGAACGTTTTTCAGAGGGAATAAGATTAACAATAAATACAACAAGAGCAAACAACGATTTATTATGTGTATCACTCAGTGTATTGATACTGAGACTTCATGTGTATCCCTCAGTGTATTGATACTGAGCCTTCATGTGTATCCCTCAGGGATTAATAAAAAATGAGACTTCAAAGGTTTTCAGTAGTAAAAAAATAAAAAGAGAAAAAACATTTATTATGTGTATCACTCAGTGTATTGATACTGAGACTTCATGTGTATCCCTCAGTGTATTGATACTGAGACTTCATGTGTATCCCTCAGTGTAGTGATACTGAGACTTCATGTGTATCACTCAGTGTAGTGATACTGAGACTTCATGTGTATCTCTCAGTGTAGTGATACTGAGACTTCATGTGTATCACTCAGTGTAGTGATACTGAGACTTCATGTGTATCCCTCAGTGTATTGATACTGAGACTTCATGTGTATCCCTCAGTGTAGTGATACTGAGACTTCATGTGTATCCCTCAGTGTATTGATACTGAGACTTCATGTGTATCCCTCAGTGTATTGATACTGAGACTTCATGTGTATCCCTCAGTGTATTGATACTGAGACTTCATGTGTATCCCTCAGTGTAGTGATACTGAGACTTCATGTGTATCACTCAGTGTAGTGATACTGAGACTTCATGTGTATCACTCAGTGTAGTGATACTGAGACTTCATGTGTATCCCTCAGTGTAGTGATACTGAGACTTCATGTGTATCACTCAGTGTAGTGATACTAAGACTTCATGTGTATCCCTCAGTGTAGTGATACTGAGACTTCATTTCAGTTCCTATTTTTTTGATGGTTAAGTATTCTTGATCTTCGTGTGGTCGATGGGATTTAAACCCAATAAATCAACTAACTATATGGAAGAAAGTTATCCATACTTGGATAACTGACGTATTAAATACGGATAAATAATACGTCAGATATCCATATCTGGATATCTGACGTTCGAATTAGTTGAATTATCGATTCCAACATGAAATGTTTCAACCAGTTAGTTGCAATACGATTATTTCATAGCATAATTAGAACGCCAATTAATGGTGTAAGCTGGAAAATTGTTGTAATAATTGTTATTTATATTCATTAATTATGCAATAAAATTAAAGTGTGTCGCATTAGGATGATTGACGTAAATATCACAGACTTCCTGCAACAGTACATAGTACACTACAAACACTACTCTCACCTTTATTACGTACAACAGAAACGTGTATGTATGTATGTATGTATATATATATATATATATATATATATATATATATATATATATATATATATATATATACTAGCATCAAAAAATATATAATAAAAGTTTGCATCTCCAAGGACGGGAGCGGAAACTGCTCACTTTTTAGGTTTCTGCAGGTTGACCCTCTGATGGTGGAGTCGTCCGCTGTCATACGTGTGTGTATTTATATATATATATATATATATATATATATATATATATATATATATATATATATATATATATATATATATATATATATATATATATATATATATATATACATACGGGCGCAGGATAACATGCATTACTGGAATGGTACAAGAAGTGGTGAGTGGAATTAAAGCCCAGCAGATGCAAGGGTACGAGGCTGGGATCAGGAGATCTGAGGCCAGAGTCCTGCCTGAGGGAGACTCAACTCCTAGAAATTGGAAAGAGAAAAGGACCTAAGGAAGGACTTCCTAAAACTCTCGCATTAACTTCACCTTCAGAGGAAAATTTCGGAGGTACATTCACAGATAACTAATTATCCCAGGATATAAGTTATACTTCATCAAACTTGGAAAAAAATCGAAAATTTTTATAGGCTTATACGAGTTAACAACAGAGTTGAGGGAGTCACATTACCAGAGCAGCCATGATTACAACATACAATATACTTGAAGACAGGAAATGTAGATACCTACAAACTTACAAATGGGAAGAATCAGGCTTGGATACCAATAGAAATCTGAGGTTCACCTTTAGCAGCATTTTGTTCGAAGAGCAAAGGCAGAGCCCAGGAGATAGAGCCTAATCTCCTCAGACACAACTAGGCGAGTACTCGCCTACACCCATTAATAATAAGCCACCACTTTCCCTTGTACACCCTCGCCACATATATCCACGCTGAACCCCCCATCTATGATGCACTTCCTTCATATCTCCCTCACTCACACACACCCCACACATCTCCCACTAAGATCCGAGTCACACACTTGCCCCATATCTGTGCCAGACGTTACAGCACTCTGGCAAGAGGATGTGTGTGTGGAGAAGCTTCTCTTACGACTTATAACATACACACAACGACCTGCTTCTGGAGCATATCGCGGCACAAGCCTGAAGCCCTGGAGAAGATAGAAGGGGAAAAACTAAACCAAGAACAGGCAGACAGAGATACAGAATGTGGGAGGGACAGAGAGAGAGAGAGGATAGGGTGAAGAGACTGGAAATTATGTTTAAGGAAGCTATAAGTTTTTGACAGAGATAATATAAAAAGAAATGTTCAGCTAAACATTATTATAACTTAAGACGAAAAGTACAAGAAAATATTTAAATACAACAATAAAACGAAGGCTACAATGAACCGTGATTGAGCGATGATAAACAACATAAAAGACATAAATAAAAACAGATGGGTGGAAACTTCAGTGCTCTTTGAGAGTAAATAAGCTTAGAAATTAGACATGGCTGAGAAGAATATTCCTGGTGTGTGGGAGTACAGAGAGACACTCAGTAGGCAGTATGGAGCCTCGCTCACTCTACATTATACGCCATCTCTTCAACCTGATAAATTTCAGCAGCTTTCCACTAAAAGAAATACTTTGATCCACAAGTAGCCTACCAATTGAAAACCAAGACGGAACGGCGTTTCGATCTGTATGGGACACTTGTGGCTTGATAATGAACCAGGGAGGACCAAAGAGTGCAACTAACTACTCAAATTGTGGGTTAGATGTTAATTGTTCTAGTCACGGTGTGATGGGTAAGTTGTGAATTGTTCTAGTCATAGTATTGTGTGCTAGATGTTAATTGTTCTAGTCACGGTGTGATGGGTTATTTGTGAATTGTTCTAGTCATGGTATTGTGGGTTAGTTATGAATTCTTCTAGTCACGGTATGATGGGTTAGTTGTGAATTGTTCTAGTCATGGTATTGTGGGTTAGATGTTTATTCTTCTAGTCATGGTATTGTGTTATGACTTCTTCCCTGGATGAAAGTGAGCGTTAAGATAAGCTCTGAATGTTAATTATAAAAAGGGTGGAAAGATCCACAGACCACAATTTTTAAAGCTTCTTAAGATGTCAACAAATAGCCCTATTATTTTGGATTTAATTTCTGCTTAAAAATAGCCTACAAAAACACAAGCTGCATTATTTGGGATAACGTTTTCTTCTGTCTACAGCTTTCCCAAGTGTGCACAGACTTTCTATAGTCAATTACAGCCGATACAAATCCATCTTGATGAGCATAATTTGAAGGTAATTCCACGGGAGGCTTAAGAATAATGGACAAATATATAGGAGAGAGGAACCTGCCAAGTATAGGCCAGTAAACCTGCTTATTCTTAAACTGTACCTCTGGCCTCCTCTCTCATCAGTCCAGTCTAGAGGCACCGGGAACGCAGTTACGTTAATCTACGGTCCAACCAAGGAACACTTCCCACACTATCAGGAGGAAAGTCTGGTGAATTACGTAGTGATTTCGGCAGTCTGGAGGAAAGGACCTCGTTACCTCTCAGTTATATATCTCAGAAAACAACTTTGGTTTGAAAGATAAGAGTACTTCTCGAGATGCCGTGATTGGACGCATTATTATAGTGGTAGCGATGAGTGCGACACTCAAGGTGCCGTGGCGACATTTTGTACTAAAATATTGAGGGTGAGAGCACAATCTCCAAAAGTTTTAAGTATCTTTGTCAACTATTCGTTTTATTCAGTTTTAGAGAATTCTTTAAATTTTATCTTCCAACGGGTTATGCAGAGACTGTCAGAGCACTTTTTTATCCAGAGACACTTAGAACATTTTTAATATATAAAGATACTTAGAGCACTTTCTTTAAATCCAGAGAGGCTCAGAGCACCTTAATAAGGTACTTTCATAAAACAACGTTTCGCTGAAGAAAACCTTTGTGACTTCATCAAGGTTTCCCTGAGCGAAACGTTTTTTTAATGAAGGTTGACTCTGGTGTGTGAATTATTGTATTACCCATATATGTCAACACTCTACCTCCTTACCATTTATCTTTTAACATAGTGAGGTGTAGGGGATGGTGGCAGGGGGCCCTACTGACCACCTTTCTTTATCACGAACGCACCCATAGAGGCCCCAAACCTGGCCCTCTAGTAGTACTCAGTATTTTGTTGACCATTCAGATAGTTTCAGTGGTTTGTGGCTCCATATGCAGTGAAAGTAAGTGTGTGTGTGTACTCACCTATTCACCTATTTGTGGTTACAAGGGTTGAGTCACAGCTCCTGGCCCCGCCTCTTCGCTGGTCGCTATTAGGTCCACTCTCCCTTCTGCATGAGCTTTATCGAACCTCTTCTTAAAGCTATGTATGGATCCTGCCTCCACTACATCACTCTCCAGACTGTTCTGCTTCCTGATAACTATATGACTGAAGAAATACTTCCTGACATCCCTGTGACTCATCTGACTGTGTGTGTGTTACTGCTGCACAAACCTCAGCATTAAATTTCATGATGCATTGAATCCGTGTGTGTCATTCAGCGCAGTGGAGTAGTGGAGGTTCGATCCTCCGTCCCCTTATCGACTTCCTAGTCTCTGACCAGCAAGGTTACTCCAAATAAATAGGAGGTCGGAAATTTTCGCAGCTCAGTAGTATATATATATATATATATATATATATATATATATATAATCTTTGCCAAAGGAAATAGAACATGTTCCTCCCACACACACACACACACACACACACCTCTAACTTGATCTAATTAGGCAGAAGCCTTAACTATTACTGCAGAAATATATCTATGCTGTAGGGATTTACATTTTGGCCGCTGTTGTTGGTCTCCACGACTTTTGTTTAGCGGTGAAAGTTTTGACAAGTTTTATGAACTTTCATTTATTAACTTTTGCCTTGTGGGGGAAAAAAAATTTGAGTTTGTAAACTCTACTAATTTTAAGAGATTCGTGTTTTACTGGCGACTTCGTGATGGGATTTGGAAAGGGGCTTCCGCACCCCTCTTATTACCCCCTTTTCTCCCCTTCTTTCGTCCGTATTTCACCCCCGTCCCCTTTCAACCCTCTACCCTACTTAACCCAATTTTTGGCACCTCTCAACTTCCTAAGGAAAAGCACTCGGTGCCGAGTGGAAAATGAATAACATAAAACAAACAGATGATCATATATATAATTGTCAATTAAGATTGTTGAATTTAAAGATAAATTTGAAAAAACAAAACAATCTAGATCTAACAGTGCTCACGGAGACCAAACTAACATCACTAATATCTAACAATATTTCCAAAACATTATCACATAATGAAAAAAACACAGTACTAATTTTATTATTATTATTATTATTATTATTATTATTATTATTATTATTATTATTATTATTGTTATTATCTGTATTATTATTATTATTTTATTTATCGTACTCACAGGTAATTGCTAATCTGGTAGGGGTCATACAGCGTCTGGGAAATAAGGAGGTAATCAGGTTCCATTCCTGACTTGTCCACCAAGAAAATTTCCAACCCAAATCTTGGAGAAATCACCGGCAACACAGACGGGAAAAGTCCCAGTCACCTGGTGGTATAAAACAATACATATTTATACCGGGCAAAATTGTTCCAACAACAAGGGGGAGGGGGAAACAATAGCTAAGATGGTCTCTCTCTAAGAAGAAGATGAAGACAATTGTGGAGGGAAGACAAAAGCGGTATCGCTGGAGACGATCTGAATACAGGTGTTCGGCCGAATATAGTGAATGAAGACGCCAGACAATGCTGTTAGAGCGAAGGTTTTTTTTTCGCTCAGTGTAAGGGTTTTCATTTATTTATTTAGTTATTTACTTGAAGCGTTGAATCGTTCAGTGCAGGGAGCGTTGAGGCTCGAACCTCCGTCAGCTGAGCGCCAGGCAGACACGATCTTTACAAATAGTTGTTCGAAGCACAATGGAAGAGCAAGAGAGAGAGAGAGAGACATACAGACAGACAAAGGCAGTAGAAATGGAGCACAAAAGGAAAGCCAGAGAGAAAACAAAAGAATTTGGAGAAGGGAAAAAAAAGGATCATAAAGACGAAATGAAAGTTGCGGCTTAATCAGCTCTTAAAAAAGCTGAGGGAAAGTAAATGGTGTGCGGGAGAAAGTTAGGGGCAGACAGCCGGGACAAAAATATTAAAAGTGTGTGTGTGTGTGTGTGTGTGTGTGTGTGTGTGTTTGTACTTTAGGAAAAGTGTGTGTGTGTGTGTGTGTGTGTGTGTGTGTGTGTGTACTTTAGGAAAAGTGTGTAGAGAGAGAGAATGAGAGGAAAATCCTTTGTGGAATTATAAAGGAAAAAGTCGAGGGTAGGGAAAATGCAGTGATATGCAGCAGAGGGTGAAAGTTATGATGCATTAGGAAGATGAGAGGAAAAAAATAGACACGAGCTCTCAGAAAATGTGTTATGGAGTGTACAACAACATACTGTTACCATAGACCTTATTATATTCTCTCTGTGTTTAATAATTTTTTCTACATTTCAAAAGTTTGGTATGGCAATGGGAAACTCCTTTCTTTAATAATTTATACATATATACTTTTCAAGCTAAATTTTTAAGTGGAACTCTTCTGAATAGTGTGAATTATTATAGATAAAGGATACTTTCTCATGGTTATTGTCCAAGGAATTTTTAGCTTGGTATTTGCATTGTTTACATGCTTAAATCATCCACTTCTTTCCTACACTCCTCACTCTACATTATATCATGTTTCCCATGATAAAACGCATCCATTCTGCCTTTGTGTCTTTATTTCATTATTTCATTAGCCTGAACTAGCCTATTAGGTAAAGTATTCAAAATTTTTATTAATAATCTTTCAAAAATCTGGGACACATTTTACAATCTAAAGGTATTAAAAAACCATACTCATTAAAAAAATATCTTAGTACTACTATATCACTTATACTTACAAACTTACATAAAAGTCCTAATTTTCACATCAGTGGTGAGTATAAAAATCTTTATTTATCTCTATCTTCCTATATGATGGATGCATCTGTAAGATCCCATGTTCAAAATGTAACAAATTTTATATAAAAAAAAAGCTTGAAAATATTACAACACGTATATTATTAATATTTGCCAGGAGTCCAGTGCTCTGTTTATTCATGTGAGAAATTCAAATTATTTTACTGACATGCAAATCAGTAGTGGGACATAATGTACAGTAATTTATTTAAGCAGTTTTCTAAATGGTAATGAATTCAGTCTAAACATAAGTCCAGGAATTTATAAACCAGATGCACTTTAATCCTTATTTTAGGGATAAAAGTATTCTTGTCTGGCGATGCGCACTTTACATGTTGCCTTAATGACCCTCCTGTAGTAAATAGGTTTTAAATCCCAAACTACAAGCCTTCGTTATTAATCAAATTTGTTTGACGTTTAAGCATTGTTGACAAGCTAAATCATTCCAACATGTCACTCTTCACCCGAGAAGTTTTACGTCAGTTACAAATCCATGAAGGTCGCAGAACCTACCTGACGTTGTCACGTCTCGTCTATGCATAACGTCTATGCATCTCTCTTGTGTACAAGACACTAATTGATTAATTTCCTTCACTAATTCTCGAGAATGTATTCGAGAGATCACGAAACCACTCGAAATTTAATTACTTTTCGCTTCGGCTTGCGCTGAATAACCCTCGGGTGCGTCGCACCTCATTAATTACAATACAAATCTCACATAATTAGTCTAATAATTAAACTCTCAGTGATAAGGAGAAAATTATATTCTATTTTGATCTCACTGAAGAGTTGTTAAAATCACGAGATACAGAGCAGCAAAGATTGAACAGAAAGAGATATTTAATGTTTATGGAGGAGATTGGTTTTATTAGAGAAAGAGAGAGAGAGAGAGTAAAGATAGAGAAAAATACTAAGAGAGTATATTAGAGAGAGAAAGCTTATCAAAGCTTACGGTGAAGCTGTAAGACACACACGACCCCTCAAAAATAACAAAATAACGGAGATCACACGCTCGCTTCTTGGAAACACAAATGCGATTCTGTTTCCTGGAAAAGTGCGTCACGTAGCTCCTGTCTCTCAGTATCCCCACCGCCAGGAGCTCCAGCACGGAGCATCAACCTTCTCACCTCAGCAACCTTCTCACGATGAAGTCTCTGCTTAAACATCTTCCAAAAATACTGGTGGCTTCAGAACCTGCTTACTGAAGGGAGCTGGATTCAAACTTATGGCAAGCCTATCTTAAAGCCTGCCTGGAAGTGGGCTTTCAGAATCTTCTTTTCACTGGGTGTGTCCACCCGACAAATAAATCTTACACAAGAGAGAAAACTTCAGACAACGTTAGACTTGAATTCACTGGATGTGTGCTGATACCTGAGACTTCTTTAGGGATAATTTCTATAGAGGAATCCGCTGGATGTGTTCACATGGATAAGTCTACTGGGTATGCTCACATAGCATCATTATATTAATGGTGTACAATGCTGTCAGAATGATTAATAAGACATAAACATACATAGCTAAATCTACTGGGAAGGGCAAAAGGTTGGGAAGTGAAAGCATTGTGGGTTGGGGAGAAAGGGAGTGAAGAAGAGAGGAAGAGAGGGAGGAAAAGAAGAAGGAAGGGAGAGAGGGAGGATTTTCAGCAGTTTGCCGGGTTCTGGTAATCAGAGGAGAGTATTGTGAGGCTGCTGTTCCATCCACTTCAATTCTTTATCCAAGTAATGGTATGCCTGAGGATGTTAGTGGATCACGGGGCTACCATGCAGTTGGTGCTTGCGGGGATTTCCCCCCCTCCCCTCCTGCTGCTGCTTATGCCTGTAGGAGGCTGTTGCAGGAGCGGGAGGCTGCTACTGCAGAAGAGAGAATCCTTATTCTCCTCGTTGGTACAATAGCAGCAAGAAGGATCAATTCTCCTATCATCTTCCCGCTGTGTATATGAGAGAGAGAGCGAGAGAGAGAGAGAG
This sequence comes from Cherax destructor, assembly GCA_009830355.1. Taxonomy (NCBI): domain Eukaryota; kingdom Metazoa; phylum Arthropoda; class Malacostraca; order Decapoda; family Parastacidae; genus Cherax; species Cherax destructor. Next base: position 517,506 of record WNWK01000096.1, on the reverse strand, counting down.
AGAGAGAGAGAGAGAGAGAGAGAGAGAGAGAGAGAGAGAGAGAGAGAGAGAGAGAGAGAGCGAGCGTTGCAAAAAATCTATTCCATTATAATAGTGGTGATTGAGGCAGTCTTGGTTCCTCCCCAAATAAGACGACAAATTGGTTCTCATAACCTGAGGATCTTTAAAAGATTTCTCATCACAAGACAAACTTTGCGCTAATATGACTCACTCTCATTACTGACTCACTCTCATCACTGACTCATTCTCATCACTGACTCATTCTCATCACTGACTCACTCTCATCCCTGACTCAATCTTATCACTGACTCACTCCGATTACTGACTCACTCTCATCACTGACTCCCTCCCATTACTGAGGTTACCCTGCCCAGATCTGTACTTGGAGTGATTTTAAACTCTTAATGTTCCCACTCTTGACGCCGGTGAGAGGCTCCTGATCCAGTGATCTATAGCTACTCTCCAGTAAAATATAGAAATTAAGGCGGACGATAAGATTTAAGAAGCGATACCAGAGGCTACGACTCGACCCTGCAAACACAATTAGGTGAGTACACACACACAGCATTCAGCAATGAGCCAGGAGCTGTGAATCAACCCCTGCAACCATAGGCGAGTACTGTGTAATAATCAATACTTCTACTCCTCCTACTTTCTAGTACCACTGCTTCTTTTTCTTCCTCTCGTGGTCCCGTCCCTGTCCCACTGGTTCCCTCACTCTCTTGTGTTAGTGCGACTTGTAAATGGCCCAAGTCCGATCGAAACGTCGTTGTAAGATTCTCTCTATGTACGGGTTGTCTAAGTATCATTACGCCTCACCATGACGACCACCATGACGACCACCACGACCACCACCATGACGACCACCATGACGACCATCATGACGACCACCATGACGACCACCACCATGACGACCACCATGACGACCACCATGACCATCTCAGTGGAACATCAGTGTTTGTATTGGGCTGTGACAACGGTTTGTAATTCACTCGTAATGGAACTTCAACTTTCGTCAACAATTTTCAACACAACTTACCGTGAAAAACATCAACTCAACTTCAACCTCTCGAGTGAAAACTGCAAAAGGTAAAAAAAAAAAAAACACGAGTCAAAAAGCGATTGAGGCTTAATTGTAGCCTCATGTAACAGTGTCACCCCTACCTTGTTTATGATTATTATTATTATTATTATTATTATTATTAGTTAGTATAGTAGTAGTAGTAGTAGTAGTAGTAGTAGTAGTAGTAGTAGTAGTAGTAGTAGTAGCAGTAGTAGTAATAGTAGTAGTTGTAGTAGTAGTAGTAATAATAGTAGTAACAGTATTTATTATTATTATTATAATTATTATTATTATTATTATTATTACTATTATTATTATTATTATTTTATTATTATTATTATTATTATTATTATTATTATTATTATTCAAAGCACTAAAGCCGTGTCGGGCATTCAGCACTAGAGGTGTGTGAGACTCGATCCTCCGTTCGCTAAATTTAAGGACAAATTATATTCTCACACCAGGTTTTTACCTCTATAGTGCCTAGTGATTCTTTGTTATTCCAGTAAATCGGACAAACCTTGCTCCAGTGGCTGCTAAATAAATGGTACAGAACACCAGCAAGGCAGCGAATACTTAGCTACTTGACGCTGAGTTCGTGGTTCTTTAAGTTGACAGTACATATATAGGCATTGAATGTTTGCCTTGTGCTTCCACCGTAAGTTTATAGATGTTAGAAACTAGCTATTCTGTAAGTAACCGGTGTTATATGGGAGGAACCTGGTGCCTGGTGCTAGCAGCTGGTGTCCGTCTCTCACCAGCTCGAGTGAGAGTCAAAACCAATATGCGGAATTCCATTGAAAAGACCTCGGTCAATGCTTGTGGGTCTTTGATATTCTGGGTTGAGAAGAGGGTCAGTGAGGGCAAAGGAAGTTCCCCAATATTCTCTCTCGTGCCGCCACTTCTCTCTAGATAAAGATGGCAGAGACACATAGAGAGAACCCACGTTACTAGATGATGACTGTTGATGAATTAGATTGATGTGTATTACCTGGGTGTCTCTATTGATGGAAATGTGTAGCCAACCTGTAACTTTGTTAAATATAGAGAATAAATACTAGAGAAGGTGGGAGAAGAACCACTGGTTGGGAAACTGTCTCCAGGTGTTCTTCACATATCATGTCCATCAATAATGATATCCAGGTATTACTCACGTATTTTATCCATCAATAAACACAATCAGGTGTTACCTAAGTATTTTATTTATCAACTTGTGGGTATTAAATAACATTCATATAATGAAGATGAACTCTACAGTTTTGTTTATGTGTTTTTTATTATATATCAAGAAGTGGGAAGCTCTTGTGGGTCGTGCCCTTAATTGCTTCCTGACGCCACCTACGTGTTTTCTTCACACTTTTTGTTGTAGTACCAGCAGATCTTGTGTGTGTGTGAAAGAGAGAGACATGTGAGCGTGTAGGGAAGCTTAACTGTTACTTCAGTACGCTTTCAGATATCTCTCATTACACATAAACAATTGGAGGCACCTGAGGCATCTGTGACTCCTGGAGAGATTTACAAACAGCCTCAGAGACAGTGTTTCTTATTAATTCATCTGTAAATAGCACTGTGACTATTTACACGGATGGTAATTAAATGATGACCCCCCTTAACTGCTTCAGCGCCTTCTGGTTTACCCCCTTGCTAGGTTTAACACCCCATTTAAAAAACAAGCTCATCACCCAACAGAGGTTTATCCTAAGATGTTGTTACCCTAGAACTAGTGAGATTAAGGTTTAGAAAGAACCAAGACATCAAATCCAATATATTAATATATTGTATAAGTAAATCGTATATACATACTGCATTATTTACATGGTATATTGTGGATTGAATAGGTATATATATATATATATATATATATATATATATATATATATATATATATATATATATATATATATATATATATACTAGTGCTCATGAATCATACTACATACTGTATAGTCTTTGGAATGTTAGCAGTGCTACTAACTGCGGCTCAGTGCACCTCTGTTAAACTTTGATGAGTCGCATGTTTCTACTTATACATTCCAAGAGTCAATGCACAAGTTGTATAATGACGTTGTTAAAAGGGCCAGTCATTCAGCCGCCAGGAACTCACTCGTTCCACTCGGTCAGAAGAATGTTCCTAAGAATGAATAGCAATAATAATATTATTATTATCATTGTTATTATTATTGTCATTATAATTGTCGTTATTATTATTATTTTAATTATTTTTAGTATTACTATTACTTTACTGTCATTATTATTATCATTATTATTATAATCAATATTATTTTATTATAATTATTATTATTTTCATTATTATCATTCTAATCAATCGTCAAATCCGTTAGTGCCACACAGAGCCACAGAGGTGAAAGGCCCATTTGGTTTATTACGATTAAGGGGACCGTGGCTCCAATTCCTGGGATCATGAGTCCCTTTCGAGGGACAACAAACACGAGCCTACCACTAAACTGAAGCAGTGTCCTGAATCGGCTTTCCAAACTTCATGAAATATTCTTCAGGTCAGCAGATGGTGCACAATTTTCTCTCTCTGTCTCTCTCTCTGTCTCTGTCTCTGTCTCTGTCTCTCTCTCTCTCTCTCTCTGTCTCTGTCTCTGTCTCTGTCTCTGTCTCTGTCTCTCTCTCTGTCTCTGTCTCTGTCTCTGTCTCTGTCTCTGTCTCTCTCTCTGTCTCTCTCTCTGTCTCTGTCTCTATCTCTGTCTCTGTCTCTCTCTCTGTCTCTCTCTCTGTCTCTGTCTCTATCTCTGTCTCTGTCTCTCTCTATGTCTCTCTCTCTGTCTCTGTCTCTCTCTCTGTCTCTCTCTCTGTCTCTGTCTCTCTCTCTGTCTCTCTCTCTGTCTCTGTCTCTGTCTCTCTCTCTGTCTCTCTCTCTGTCTCTGTCTCTCTCTCTGTATCTCTCTCTGTCTCTGTCTCTCTCTCTGTCTCTGTCTCTCTCTCTCTCTCAGTGAAGGACTGATAAATATCAGAAGAACGAATAAGTGAAAAAAGTGGCAATAAATAGGACCTGGGATAAATATTAATTGTTTGGATAAAACATTAATTGTGTGTCTTTCTGCTTTCGTGTACTCAATGGATTGTACTCACTGAGTTGTACCAACTTAATTGTACCCATCCAGTTGTACTCAACCAGTTGTACTTACCCAGTTGTACTCAACCAGTTGTACTTACCCAGTTGTACTCAACCAATTAATGTTATAATCCTGAGGAAGCGCTAAACTAGTAGGATTCATCCAGGTTGAGGTGAACTGGAGATAATCAGGTTCGATTCAAGGAAGGGAAGGGTAACTCCATCTCCTTAGATCAAGAGCCCATCATCAAGGCAAGAAAGGTTGATCTTACTTCTAAATTTATTCTTGCTTTGCATTAAGCCTCTCAACTTTCTCGATTGCAGTTGCAGTCTTGAGGAGGTGAGGGTTCAGTAATGGCGCTGCGTACTCCGCTTCTGGTTAGGTTAGGTAAGAGTCGTCAGGAAACAGGACAAGTGTTTCCTGACGGGTCTTATTCAGATGAAGACCCACCCACTGGTCCTGGTCTCAAGTGCGTCATGTTCAGTGATCTAGTTGCCTCCTTGTCCAGATTTCTGAAGGCTATGTTTATGTTCTTGCCTATCCTGGGAACGATGGTCTGTTCTCGTGTTCTCGTGTTCTCGTGTTCTCGTGTTCTCGTGTTCTCGTGTTCTCGTGTTCCCGTGAGCCTCAAACAAAAATCTGATTTGGTATCCACCATCAGTACTGTTTCCATTCTAGAATCTGTGAATTGCCTTCCTCTCGCTCTCGCGTGGTTCTGTAGTAATTTGGTCCTCCCTGGTTGAATTACGGTTGCTAGTTGTTGTTCCAGTTTCCGCGGGTTGAATTACGGTTGCTAGTTGTTGTTCCAGTTTCCGCGGGTTGAATTACGGTTGCTAGTTGTTGTTCCAGTTTCCGCGGGTTGAATTACGGTTGCTAGTTGTTGTTCCAGTTTCTGTGGGTTGAATTACGGTTGCTAGTTGTTGTTCCATCGCATCTTGTTCAAGTCGTCCTCTTGTAGTTCACTTTTGTCCTTATTCTATGCGTTGATTTTGTGAGTGATTTTGGGACTATGTGTATATACTCTCCTACCCAAGTTTGCAATTGTGTGTACCTAAGTGATTAATATTTTTGAAGATACTTGTTTGAGTTTGAAGGGAGTTGAGGCGGAAATGTAGCTCTTAAGGGCCATCTCCCATCAATCAATCAATTATCGACTAAAGTCTCCTATTTATGATATTCCGGCAATGTGGTGGAAAATTCCAAAGTCATTAAAGAACTTCCTAATTAGCTAATACAACAAATTATACCATAGATAAAAGAACGGTAAAAGAGTTTCAGAAAGTCCCTTTATATGCAAATCAGGAATTAGAATTCTGGTACACTCTGTAAAAGGAAATTATCCCGTAATATTGCAAAGAAAGGAATTATAACTGCAAGATGTCGTTATGATGTGGAGCACAACGTAATGTTTTTTAAACACATCGGCGTTACCCACCCAGGCAGGGTGACACGAAAAGGAAGAAACACTTTCATAATCACTCACTCCATCACTGTCTTGCCAGAGGCATGCTAATACTACAGTTCAAAAACAGTATATACATATATATATATATATATATATATATATATATATATATATATATATATATATATATATATATTTATGCTGATGAATCAATTGGTTTTCTTCTTTTGATGAGTCATAGAATATTCAGCTTGTAATGAATATTCACTGTGACGCTGTCCTCGTCTGTGTTGAGTACCTGGCTTGAGCACAGTTAATCTTCCTCAAGCAGGAAACACACGAGGTAATTTGCTGTGTTCAGAGAGCCATCAATCCTCGTGTCGCCGCTGCGGCTCCTCCTCACTCCATGAGGATCGCTTGCATTTACGTCGCCTAAGTTTTAATATAAATGCTCAAGCTTCACTTTTTTGGGGGGTTGTTTCCGGAGGATGTTTGCAATGGCATTATTCGAAATGCTGAGCATGTTTGGTGGATACTGGTTGAAAAATATAAATACGAGAAGTGAAAGGCCTGGTTTTATGCTGTGACAACACATAAAATATTTTTTATTATTATTATTATTATTATTATTATTATTATTATTATTATTATTATTATTATTGTTATTATTATTGTTATTATTATTGTTATTATTATTATTATAATTATTTTTATTCCTATTATTAAACTTGTAAGGTCATACCGTGTCTGGGGGAACGTGAGGTAATCAGACTCGATCCTTGAAAAATGGGAGGATTACTCCAGTTCCTCAGATCAAGAACTCTTCATAAGCATCAAGGCACCTTCCTTGCAGCATAATTTCAGAAAAGGGTTTTGGGGGTCAACGCCCCCGCGGCCCGCTCTGTGACCAGGCCTGATTTCAGCATTTGCATTGATGTCATATTTAAGAAAAATGAGAAAACAGCCAATAATGGAAAGTAAGTGGATAGAAAACTTTAAAAAAAACAAAATTGACTTAATACGATTGTAAATAAACCACGGGACGGGTGTTGGTTTGAACCCATGGCGAGTGGTTAACGCACTGGCCTGTGACTTTTAAGTCTCACTTGCCATGGATTCGAACCACCATCCGCTCCGTGACAAAAAAATCTATTAGAATAAAAGTGGGAAAATGTCAAAAAAAAGTGATTGATGTCCATAGAGATATTAAAGCAAAATGAGAGCTATCTCTAATCTCTCAAAAATGTTTATATATAATGAATGGCAGCATAAATCAGACGAGTGGTATCTCTTGGTCACGTCAGCAGGTATTAATGGCACATGTGTTATGTATGTGCACGAGTCAACAGCAGTGTGTCCCACTAATGTGTATTTTAGTGCCTTTTTTATGTAAGTGAAATTTATCTCTGTACAACATGTAATGAGACCACCTTGGTGGAGTTATTATAATTATTATTATTATTATTATTTTATTATTATTATTATTATTATTATTATTATTATTATTATTATTATTATTATTATTATTATTACTGTTATTATTATTATTATTATTATTATTATTATTATTATTATTATTATTATTACTGTTATTATTATTATTATTATTATTATTATTATTATTATTATTATTATTATTATTATTATTAATATTATTATTATTATTATTATTGGTGTCGTTGTTACTGGGAGGAGGCTGCCAGCTTCAATTGTTTTAACAAGAGCTGCTCTCCAGAATGAGATCGCCTTGGCTTGTCTTAGAAGAAGAGTCAGAGACTCCAGTATTTGGCTGCTCTTCCCCGTAGAGTTGCTGAGACTTGAACGACTCTTCGGCGTTTTTCTTCTTGAGAGAGGAAGCGAAAACTCTTTGCAGTGGAAATTGCAAAGAGTTTTCGCTTCCTTTCTCAAGAAGCTTGTTTTCCCATCCTCCCCTGAGAACGATGTTTCGCTTTTCTTGGTTCAAGTTTCACTCCCTTCTTTTGTACGATTCGAAAAGTTGGTTTCTTCTTTTATGAAAGTGATTTTTTTTTCCATTTGTTGGTTCATTTTTTTTTTTTTTTGGTTGTCTTGTGAGTCTTTCTTCTGATTTGTACTTCAGTTAATTTTTCCTTGTTGTTGTTTTTCTTATTGCTGTTGTTGTTTTTGCAGCTGCAGTCGTTCTCGTTGTTAAGTCGTTCTCGTTGTTAAGTCGTTCTCGTTGTTAAGTCGTTCTCGTTGTTAAGTCGTTCTCGTTGTTAAGTCGTTCTCGTTGTTAAGTCGTTCTCGTTGTTAAGTCGTTCTCGTTGTTAAGTCGTTCTCGTTGTTATTGATGCTGGTTTCATTATTATTATTATTATTAATAATATTGTTGTTGTTATTATTATTATTGTTATTATTATTATTGTTATTGTTATTGTTGCTATTATTATTATTATTATTATTATTATTATTATTATTATTATTATTATTATCATTTTCAAGGGGAAACGCTAAAACCCGAAAGCGTCATATAGTGCCTGGAGAATTCTAGGTAAGTAAATTTGATTCAAGGAAGAGATGAACAGCTCTAATTCCTATAATCAAGAACCCTTCACTAGCATCACGGCACACCCCCGCTCCTTAACGAAGCTACAATTTAAAAAACAAATCCCTGGTCCGTAATGGTGTTGTATGTCTGTTGAGATTCCAACACTAACTCGTACTGTTTATGTATAAGACACGTATGCAACACCTGGGTATCAATAATAAGAATAACATTCATAAGTGATACCCAGGTGCTGTACGTTTGTTTTATTCATTAACATGACGGTACTGTATCCCATTAGTACAATGACGTTTAATGGTTAAAAAGTCTTGTGTTTGTACCTGTTTAATAGTCAGCTCTGTGTTCGTGCTTTCTCCTGGCACCCAACTAGTAAAACCACTCTGGGTGCCTCTCGCTTTCTCTTCCTCAAAACTTCTCTAAACTTTCTCTAAACTCCTTGAGAAAACAGTTCTTTATTTATATGCTTCAAGGCAAGCAAGACAACGACAGAATTCTTTAATATGCTTGGTCAGCTGATAGCACAAAATATTGCAGCCAAAAAGAAATAATAATGTTCTGAGAAGAATAAATCAAAATATATATATATATATATATATATATATATATATATATATATATATATATATATATATATATATATATATATATATATATATATAATGCATATTAAGATATCACCTATTTCTTGTGATCATATTACAAATATAAATATATGTATATGAGTCTACATATAAATGTAATATCCCAAGACATTATTCTTCTGTGCTTTGCAATACTCGGTGTTAGCAACTGACCAGGCAAGTCAGTATTGAAGGATGGTGTTGCAGGCGCGCCTCGACACTGTGTATCCGTGCAAGCAGTCAGAGATGGAGTAGTTATTATATACGCAGTCAGAGATGGAGTAGTTATTATATACGTAATTCCCCCTGGTTTCTCCTGGAAATGGAGTAGTCGGACAAAGTCTATGCAAGAATACACATACATTTTTTTCTCTCTGGCTGTTCGTGGAGAGGGAGGATGGGAGATATATCTTTCGTCTCTTATTTTCTCAATTTGTTTTTTAATTGGAGTTCTAGGAGTGTTTCGAATTTGTTATTGAGGTCCAAGTCGGTCCGAAACGTGGTCATAAATTTTATGTCTCCTAGGTACGGGTTATTTGTGAATTGTTATTGCGTCGTTAATGCGGTGGGATGGTGAACGAGTGGGTGATAAACTGCACGAAACGACTTATTGTCGACATTTATGAAGATTGAGAAGCAAGCTTTTATTGTGACGAGGACGTTTCGCTCTGAGTAGAGCTCCATCTAGTCTCGAGAAAGCTCTACATAGTCCATGTATATCCTGACTAAGAATGCAGCGTTATTAGATTTCAGACGATAAGGTTAACGAAGTATCACGCTAAAATAACAGATGACTGTTCATCTATCGTGTTACGCTCCTCAGATCTTACGAATTGACTTCTTCAGTGACTCACTGTGTTTACTTCAAGGCTACCATTACCACTGCTTGACATTACATGACCTCTATCTTCGCTACAGACCGAACATTCCTCACTACACGAAAACCATCTCCACTGCATAGCCACCGTCTTCACTGCATGGACAATAAAACTGTAATAGCCCTTCAGAGGGTTTTATCTGGTTTTCTCACGCCGCTTTCTCTGAGAAAGTTTGCTTTCATTGTCCAAGTTTCATCTCCCGTTCGTGAACTTTCTCTCAGCTGTATGATTCTCAGCAACAACAGAAATCCTAGCCTCGAGAGAAGTCCGAGCAGCAACAGAAGTCCTAGCAACAACAGAAGTCCTAGCAACAACAGAAGTCCTAGCAACAACAGAAGTCCTAGCAACAACAGAAGTCCTAGCAACAACAGAAGTCCTAGCAACAACAGAAGTCCTAGCAACAACAGAAGTCCTAGCAACAACAGAAGTCCTAGTCACTGCAAGTATTATCCCACCACTCGAGAAACGCTTAATAAATTTAAAAATCTTAATTCTAACGCAAAAATCGAATACATATATACTCTGAAAAATCCCTGAGTTGACTGTAAATGTCCATTGCATTACTCCATACACAGAAACCCAGAGCAGACGCTCATTGCTGCAGTCCACGTTAAATTTGGTTAGGCTATATAAGTCTGCTGTTGAAAACTTACACAAAATACATAAAAAAAGGTTTACAGAAAACGCATACACACAAAAAGCAAATGGCTTGGGTTATACTACTGTACATAAAATTACTATGTAATATAGCAGGAAGCTCGTTTATACCACATTTTGCTAGCTTTTAAAACCAAGTTTACTTTCAGAATTGTATCTATGTACTTACGCAGTTCTGGTTAAATTATATTTCATTTACCATTTCAAATTGGAAGCTAAAAAGAGAGTCACAGAATCGCAATTTGTTGCACCAGTGGTTAGGGACACCTCTTCCTCACACCTTGTTAGTATGTCAGGGATGAGTCTCTGTGAATGACGAATGAGTCTCTGTGAATGATGAATGACTCTCCTCTCTTAATGAATGACTCTTCGTACTCAAGCTTAAAGTGAACCTCCTCTCTTTTGCGTATGATGCTTTTTTTTCCCTCGTGTGCTAATGGATTAGGAGCCCTAGACAGCTTCTCTCAGTGTGTGTTCTCTATATATATTATATATATATATATATATATATATATATATATATATATATATATATATATATATATGTGTGTGTGTGTGTGTGTGTTTAGAATTCGCAGAACAGGCGAAATATTCACAAACACTAATCTTAGGCCGAAGGAGACTCGAACCTACGAACCTTGGAACAAGGTACGCAGTGCTGTACCACCGTACCACACTGGTCCAGTACCTTGGCGCCCAGCTAACGCTAGACGTTCTGTTGTTACAATGACAATGTGCAAAGTATTCTGGTATTCGGCTATGAAATCAGTATATTGGGAATAATTAATGAGGTTAAGGATTGAGAGAGAGAACAGGGAAGAATAAAAACGAAAGGGTGAGAGAGAGATAGATAGATAGAGAGAGAGAGAGAGATAGATAGAGACAGAGAGAGAGAGAGAGAGAGAGAGAGAGAGAGAGAGAGAGAGAGAGAGAGAGAGAGAGAGAGAGAGAGAGAGAGAGAGGGAGGGGGGAAGTTAGAGTGGCGAAAAGGAGCAGTTGCATAACTTTGCATGTCTGAGTATTTTACATGTAACGAAGTCAGATTTACAATGTAATCCCATTAATCTGGGTTGTGGAGTGGGGATACACATTAACCTGGGCTGTGAAGTGGGGATACACATTAGCCCGGGTTGTGGAGTGGGGATACACATTAGCCTGGGTTGTGGAGTGGGGATACACATTAACCTGGGTTGTGGAGGGGGCATCCACATTAACCTGGGTTGTGGAGTGGGGATACATATTAACCTAGGTTGTGGAGTGGGAATACACATTAACCTGGGTTGTTGAGGGGGATATACATTAACCTGGGTTGTGGAGGGGGGATATATTCATCAAGAGGTATATATATCTTAGTGTATATACAAGGAGAAGTGTATATCTATCCGTATCTACACGGAGAAGTGTATATCTCTCAGTGTATATCCACCATGAGGTGTGTATCTTTTAGTGTATATAAATCGATCGATTTATATTTCTTAGTGTATGTGTCAACTGTTTTTAGAGGCAGAATTGGTCAAAAAAAAAGGTTGAACCACATCTCCCGGTCTCAATTTTGTATTTTCTAAAAATATTCTCTGACATATTGTTGTGAGTTACCATGATACAAAAGATTTTTTTAATTTTTTAACAAAAATTAAGGCAGCAGCCACTGTTTAAATTAATGTAATGTAACTAGTTTTAATCTTGGCTGCAATTGAGTAATATGCGGAACTTTTACTTAGACAACGTTTCGCTCAGGGTTCACCTTTATCAACCTTCAGCGAAACGTAGTCCCAGTTAAAGCTTGTTGTAGATGTTGTTCTGTATACCCAAGCTTAATGTTACCAAACATATCTTAGGTCAGAATGAATTTAAATAATGGTTTGCAAATACGAATTTACTGGGTAAAAGTTATTCTGTCTCGGCTCACGTCAAGGGTCAGCCCTTGTTAAGGTTCACTTTTACCACCAAGAACATGAGAATGGAGGAACACTGCAGAAGGCCTACTGGCCCATACAAGGCAAGTCCTTATCAAAACCACCACTACCCAAAGCTACCCAAGAATTTACTTCCGTACCCATGACACCAATTAAACCCAGCCCCTCCCACCATACAGCCAGGTACCTATTTACTGCTAGGTGAGCAGGGGCAGTAGATGCAATGAGGTTTGTCTATATAACTTGCTTTGCCTGGGGCTCGAACTCCCACCCCCATGCACCCACACTCCCATATCCCTCTTTTAAAAACACACCCCATTCACCCACAACTCCAAAAAAAGCATTCCCCCACACTTACCCACCCTTCAAGTGCTGACCTTAGCAAACTCACCTTTGACCTTACTAAGACCAAACTCAACTTACCAAACCAAAAAACTCTTCGAATGATTTTAAAATATAAAAGCATCTCCTCTTCTATTTTTATTTTCGCAGATATGTATTTGAAACCTGACCTCTACAAAATGATATATATATATATATATATATATATATATATATATATATATATATATATATATATATATATATACATAAAATAGTTAAAATCAAATCTGACTTCTCCAGGAATGGTTAAAAATCTTCCATATAATTGTTTACTAAACATGAAAATTGTTTACCCTGTTACAGGTGTGGATATATACCGAACATAATTCTAAACTCTGACTTTTATTGATGGTAACTATAGTGTAATGGCAGAGGAAGCAGAAATTTCTGGTGATCAGAGTGCAATGGACAAGTGAAGTAGCAGCAGCAACACTCACACAGCAAGAGGCATTCTTGAGTTTCCCCAGCGCTCGGGCTTAATGCCCAAAGCTGGGGTGTGGCTCCGAAAGGATCCTGTAGTGCTTGCTGCCTTTGCACCTCCTGACATCGTCTGCTGCTATACAGCTACCACACCCTTCAGTGTGGGCGGGGTTTGTGGCAGCCCAAGGTGCCTAGCTTCTCCCTCCGAGCCCCTTGGGGGCGCAGAATGGGGCTAGGCCTGGGGATAGCTAGTCCCAGAAGACGAGGAGGTACTTGTACCTCCTCTCATGGCAGACATTGGTCTGAGACACTCCCGCGAAAGGGAGCCAAGGCCGGGCCACCACTTGGACAAGGCCCGGGCCACCACTTGGACAAGGCCCGGGCCGGGCGATTATACCGGCGAATCTAGAACAGATCAGAACAGAAATTTCTGAGCTGAAAAAAGTAACAGTATTACTACTACTACTATTACTACTGCTACTACTATTACTACTACTACTATTACTACTGCTACTACTATTACTACTACTACTATTACTACTGCTACTACTATTACTACTACTGCTGCTGCTGCTGCAATCTTTGCTCCGTACTCAGGCGTAAGATAGCTGGCAGTCGTGGAGCAAGACACATGAAACAGCGTCATTGATTATTACAACGACGTTTCACTCAAGAAGAGCTTTGTCTAAACATGGTGAGCTCTCCTTTAAGAGCTGTTTCATGTGTATTTGTCATGTAGCACACTCAGGAAAGACTAGTGTTTTTGCCAGAACTTTTTTATGTTTGTCTTATCTCCCTTCAAAACATTTTTAACATTAAAATATGTTAAGAAGTCTATTATTAAAATGTACAGCCACACCACGTACTAATAACCACGCCCCACACACCTCCACACTCCCACACCCTTCTCTCACTCCATCCTTATCCAGTTACTCCATACCAACATCCACTTTTTCGTGTTGCATGTCCCTCTGTCCATAATATGTGCAAAATAGCTTGTATGCATTTCCTGCAGTGTTTCCATATGCTTATAGTTTGTTGTGTATAAGGTACGTCATCTGCATACCGATGCATGGTGGTGATGAATCTGTAAGTGGTGACCGGTGGTGGTGGTACAACCGTGAAGGAGTGATTGGTGGTGAGGAAGATATGTCGTGTGTAAACTCACAGGAATCTTCCTGGTGAGTGTGCGAAGTTTGTGTTGGTGAGGGGGCAGGTGTTTGTGTGGTTGCTGTCGTAAGCAGGTGTTGGTGAGGGTGTGAAGTTTGTGTTGGTGAGGGGGCAGGTGTTTGTGCAGTTGTCGTCTGCAGGTGTTGGTGAAGGTGTAAGGTTTGTGTTGGTGGGGGACGGGTGTTTGCGTAGTTGCTGTCGTCTGCAGGTGTTGGTGAGGGTGTGAGGTTTGTGTTTGAGGGAGATAAGTGTTTTACTAGTCGTTGGAGACTTGCAGGTGTTGTTGCCGTGTAGGTGACGTGCGCACATGTTTGAAAGCCATGCTAATGTGTGTGTTTTTGTGTCCCCTTACCTATTATTAGCTACAGGATTAGAGCTATGCTCACATTGTTCCTTGCTCAGCTCTATCATATATATTTTTTTTTAATTTGCTGTGTGTTTTAGTGTATTTTAGTGTGTGTGTGTGTGTGTGTACGTGTGCCACTGTGTGCGTACAAAAGCTCACGAACGCGCGCCTGCGTGCATGCACGCAGTTATTGCTATCATCATTCTTGCTGTTGTTGTTGAGAGTTTCATTACCCTTTAGCATAAATATCATTATTGCAGTCGCAGTTGCACGCAGTCATGGCAATAAGCAACGAGTGCGAACCTTAATATCATATATTTCAAAGTTACGGTGCACTGCTCGAGCAGAAAATACGACTAGCAGTTCACAGACAAGCTATTTATGACTTACACTGTGTTTGTCCAGGAATTTTGTACACTTTTAGCTTGCTGGGGATGTAATGTGAAAGTTGCGTGCCTGGAGTTGTGTGTAATTACCTAGCTTGCGTTCGTTTGTGTGGCTGTGGGCGTAGATATTTATATGTCTGTACCTGTCGTTTGTGTGGCTGTGGGCGTAGATATTTATATGTCTGTACCTGTCGTTTGTGTGGCTGTGGGCGTAGATATTTATACATATGTCTGTACCTATCGTTTGTGTGGCTGTGGGCGTAGATGTTTATATGTCTGTACCTGTCGTTTGTGTGGCTGTGGGCGTAGATATTTATATGTCTGTACCTGTCGTTTGTGTGCCTGTGGGCGTAGATATTTATATGTCTATACCTGTCATTGTAAGGGTAAGTCTATACGTGTATATATACGTACTTGTATATACACTGAATTTGAGTCCTGGAGGTGGGAAGTATAGTGCTTGCACGCTGAAGGAAGGCTGAGAATGTCGCAGTTTGGAAGGCCGTCTGAACTGTGATGAAGGCACCTTTCTGGCAAAACAGAGATTGAGTGAGTGATGGTGAACGTGTTTCTACTTTTTTTATTTTGCTTACCCTGCCTCGGTAGGAGACGGTCGAAGTGTTAAAAAACTTACATGTATATAGTTATCTCCTTGTGTATGTTTCTTTCGGTGTATGGGTGTATTTCTGAGCGTGCGAGTATGTCATTCTGTCTGTGTGTGCTAGTACGTATATGTGTGTACACTCCAGGATGTTGCCTGGAGACGTGTCTGGAGACATGCCTGGAGGACTGGTCGAAGTATTCGATTATAACTTTGGGAAGTGTACAAGCAACCTGAGGACAATACAAGAGAACTTCACAGTTGTTACACAAAGCGAGGT
This sequence comes from Cherax destructor, assembly GCA_009830355.1. Lineage (NCBI taxonomy): Eukaryota > Metazoa > Arthropoda > Malacostraca > Decapoda > Parastacidae > Cherax > Cherax destructor. The sequence goes on along the minus strand of WNWK01000096.1, from coordinate 501,773 downwards.
GATGATGGCCAGTCCATTTGCCTACACATGACCACAGGAGCCACGTCTACGTACTACGACTCAGCCAATAAAGTCTGGAAATTTTTAGGTTTGAAAAAAGTAGAGAGGAAACTGATTACTGCTAAATAGAAAATACTTAAGACAGAACATGACTTTATTAATAAGAGGTCATTTCGCTCAATGAGAGCTTTCAGTGAACGAAATGTCGCCCTTTCACAGAGTTTTGCCCTGATATACAGATGTGTAGATAATATTTACAATAAACTCAACGAGTTTGCACCACCAACTGTTGCAAATTATTAAAATAAAGCTAAGTTGGATCATCCCATTATGTCCAAGAATTTGTATTGATAAAGCCACTGGAGGGCGAAACATCTACAAAACTGATACCCAGATGATGCACATGTGTCTAATTCTTCATGTACTTAGGTAAGAAAATATATCCAAATGCGTTTTGCACATCTCACTCACGATTAACCACATTATTATTACCAAAAAATAAAAAATTAAAGCCGAGTATTCAAACTTATCCTATTACCAATGATTCAGTGCCACTGTAACTTTCTCGGCCACTGGTTCCAGGACCAATTATAGCCTCTGTAATCGCTTTGCCTACCAATTATAAGAATGAAGAAAAAAGAGGAAATATGATCACAACTTACAAGATATTCAGGAGCATTGATAATTAAATAGGGGAAAAAATGCTTGAGATGAGGGGAAATAGAACAAGGGGATATAAATGGAAACCTGAAGTACAAAAGGGATGTAAAGTTCATTATTATTATTATGATTATTATTATTATTATTATTATTATTATTATTATTATTATTATTATTGTTGTTGATGCTATTATTATTATTATTATTATTATTATTATTGTTATTATTGTTGTTGTTGCTATTATTAGTATAATTATTATTAATTGTAGTAGTAGTAGTAATATTATTATTATTATTATATTATTATTATTATTATTTATTATTATTATTATCTTTCGTTTCCTGATCACAACACACACACACACACGCATTCTAGTTGATCTCAATTATCGGTATTGAGAAGAGATGTAGAAATGGTCAGAAACTTGGCTGATTGGGTTTAATCCACGAGAACTAAGAATACTAACAGGGAAGGGAGACTAGAAATGAGGTATCTCACGGGAAGCAAACATCTCACAGAGATTCGTAAAGGGTAAATTTCAACCCCAGTAGGTGCAAAGTCATACACATAAGAGCAGAAAGAAGACTGGTAACGGAATACAGACCGAAGAGACAGAGGTTAAAACACACTTATACCCTCTCACACAGATACTCTTTCACCTACCAAACACTCTCACCTCCCACGCACTCAACACATCTCCCACACACCTCACACACACTCCACGCACCTTCCCCACACACTCCATATACCTATCGATGCCTCTCAATCTATATACTCACGCCTAAACACTGCCTCAACCTGCCTAAATGCCGCTTATAGCTAAATGTGTTTCCACCTGGGAGAGAGGAATTTTTCAGCGTTATGAGATTACTAGAGCGCATGGAATTGACATTTACTGGTAGGAGGTCCCGAGGCATGTCATGACAGGCACCAGGACCTGGATCATGACCTGGAGATGGGTCACGACAGAGCCCAGGACTTAGGTCACGACCAGAGACAAAGGAGAGGCCGAGGAACGCGAGAATTCTTCTGGCAGATGAATGACGTCGTTTAGAAAGATGTTTGGTACCTGGGCAGATGACACAGTGTACGCCTTTTCTTTCTTCGACAGTTTCAGCGAACGTTTGGGTCTGAAGGGATCCCATGTCTCATGGAACTGCTCCGGCTAATTTGTGAGGTTCATTTCCGATACCTGATGTGACTGGTCTTAGAGGAATAGTGTTTTTTTGTGGGTCTTAAGTAGGCGTGTGCTGGTTTAGGGATGATGGGTATCAAGTGCAGAAGTTTCTTCACTTAACCAAAGCTTAGAAGCGTGAGTTCGAGAATGGCTTTGAAAGAAGCATGAAAGATATGTTGAAGCAGTGCTCTTCAATGCCAGTCTCTGGCCTCCTGTGCTCACCCTGGGGGGAAGCACACGAGCTTAATGGGTCCCCCTCCACAAATGCGTCATTACCACAACGGGACAGACTAATCAAGACCCCACTCAAGTCTAATTACCCTCATGGAACAAAGGTTTCATCTACCTTCTGAAGCATACACTATGGAATTTCTGTGAGACGTTCCGTATATTGTCGACGCTCCTGAAGGTGAAATGTGGAAGCTATAGGAGAATGTATCACGCAGCCTTTGTGAGGTATATCTCTTAGGCTTTGTGGAGTATATCAGGAAGGCAGTGTGAGGTATATTATTAATGATCAGTGAGGTATATTTTGTGAGCTTTATCATAATATATAATGAACCTTGAAATATCAAACATCTTCGCCGACACGATGAATAAACCATGACAGAGCTCTCAGATTCATCACGACAGAGCTCTCAGATTCACCATGACAGAGCTCTCAGATTCATCACGACAGATCTCTCAGATTCACCATGACAGAGCTCTCAGATTCATCACGACAGAGCTCTCAGATTCATCACGACAGAGCTCTCAGATTTACCATGACAGAGCTCTCAGATTAACCATGAAAGAGCTCTCAGATTCATCACGACAGAGCTCTCAGATTGACCATGACAGAACTCTCAGATTCCCCACCGCTTTCTTCAGTATATTATTCTCACGTTTAAGACCAATAGTAACTCGTAATATTCAAACATCAGTACGTTATGTATATATATATATATATATATATATATATATATATATATATATATATATATGTGTGTGTGTGTGTGTGTGTGTGTGTGTGTGTGTTTGTGTGTGTTCTTGTAATGTGTACGTACAGGGTAGGTTTAATTAACACAATAAGGGATGAACTTAACGTTTTGGTAACAGACTGTGGGTATTATTTTGGTGTGTATTACTGTAGTGGGTATTTCTACTGCGATTACTGTATTATTGGAGCGCGTATTACTGTCGTGGGTATTACCATTGTGGGCATTATTACTCTGGGTAATATTCTGGGTATTATAACTGCGAGTGTTGTCGCTGTCCTTAACGTTTATATATATTATTTTAATTACGTGTCGTGCAACCAGAAAGTTAATCTAGAAATTTTCTAAAATGGGGAGGACATTTATGTTGATATGTTGCAAAACCAGGGTGATGATAACTGTATACTATAATCCTATGATGGGATAACACCAACAATATAAACCAGGATGGGATAACTTACATTACATAATATAAAGATACTTTTTCAGACAAGCTGCCTTCACTAAGTTATTTCTCTCATTTCTCGACTCACTAAAGAAATTTTTGAATTATTATTATTATTATTATTATTATTATTATTATTATTATTATCATCATCATCATCATCATCATCATTATTATTATATTATTGTTATTATTATTATTATTATTATTATTATTATTATTATTATTATTATTATTATTATTATATTTATTATTGTTGTTATTATTATTATAATTATTATCATTATTATTATTAATGCGGAAGCGCTAAATTTTTAGAGGCTACACAGAGCGCCTGGGAATGGGCAGCAGCCAGATTCCATCTAAGGAAGGGGGTAAACAGGTCTAATTCCTAGGATTAAGAGCCCCTCACCGGCATCACGGCACCAAGTCCCTTGAGGGGACTTAAAGCTTCAGGGAATGAGATGAACACAGCAACTTGGGAAGAGAGAGGGAGGGAGAGAGAGAGAGAGAGAGAGAGAGAGAGAGAGAGAGAGAGAGAGAGAGAGAGAGAGAGAGAGAGAGAGAGAGAGAGGAGCTCACAAAAGCTTTACGTCTAGTGTAAAGAGATGGTACTAACCTTTTACTCTTTGAAAGCCGTTCTTGTATAACTCTTCCTTCAGGATCCCCGAGTCTCGTTCTCCTCCACGAGATGTTTTGGCTAACGAACTACAAACAACTCTGGCGAGGCTGTGTTAAAGAATAACAACTTCCCGGGGATGTTAGAGTGTAGACGTCAGTGCACATTGCGAGGTGAGAACGATCGACCCCACACAACAGTTTTAAACCTCGGTGTATAAGACACTCACAAACGTACACTTCTTCGCGTGTGAGTGTGTAGGCATGCAGACACACACACACACACACACACACACACAAGGTGAGAACAAGGCTAGTTCCAGAGCTAAGGGGATGTCCTACGAAGAAAGGTTAAGGGAAATCGGCCTGACGACACTGGAGTACAAGATGGTTAGTGGAAACATGATAACTACATACAAAATACTGCGAGGAATTGATAAGGTGGACAGAGACAGGATGTTCCAGACATGGGACACAGAAACAAGGGGTCACAATTGGAAGTTGAAGACTCAGATGAGTCAAAGGGTTGTTAGGAAGTATTTCTTTAGTCATAGAGTTGTCAGGAAGTGGAATAGTCTGGGAAGTGACGTAGTGGAGGCAAGAAACATACAAAGTTCTAAGACGAGGTATGATAAAGCTCATGGAGCAGGGAGAGAGAGGACCTAGTAGCGATCAGTGAACAGGCGGGGCCAGGAGCTATGACTCGACCCCTGTTACGCCCATTTGCTCATTTTAAGAATGAAACGATATATTTATACGTGTTATTTTGGCTTTTTCACTTAATATTATATTAAGTAGTATCTTCATTAATATCTAAAATGAATTTACTCAGCTTTATAATGTTATCTGACCATAAATTTATTTAGCTTTGTAAGAAGGTGAGAGATTTCAATGTCGTGACACTATTGGTGCGACGAAGTGAAGCACCAGGTGTTAATTCTAGTTACTGAACCCCCGTTCAGACCAAACTGAGTACTTCTCACCTTCCACAGGTCCAGGAAAGGTCTGTGGAGAATCTGGCGTTATGTCACGCTACACTTCCCCAAAAGTTACCAGGAATTTTGGAAGGCCTTTGCTGTGGTATATCTCGGTCTGAGATGGCGGTTGAGAAACTCCTGAGGAACATAGGAATAAGTGAACGAGTCTAAGTGTTACGCCGTTTATAGACTCTGATCTAGAAAAGGGATTATTGTCGAATGTTGCCAGAGGAAGAACTCTGTTATTTGCGTCAGTGTGGCGTTTAAGCTTGTAAAATACCTGTGTATGTACACATATATCTTTTGACTCATTGTGTTTGAGTCTAGAAACTCTCTATGTCTGGAGCTGGTTGTAAATATTTAACGTATTAGTGATGTGATAATAACGTTAATGATATATGATTTTACTCATAGTGATTACGATGTCAGAAGTTCTGTTTTAAAGGTTGAATTATTTAATTCATAATAGAAACCTTAAGTGATTATTAATGCCGTTAATAAAACAAACTATAGTGATTCCTTCTCAATAAGTGAACCTTGTGTATGATGACCTCTAGACGAGATAATCCTGTTCTTTTTATACGAGTTTGTTACGTGAAGCACTGTAGTAAAGTGGTCTACAGGACCTGTTCGTAACACACACACTCTCACAGACTCTCACTCACATACACACTCACACACACTCACACACACTCACACACACAGAGTGAATAATATTAAGCCACAGAAAGAGACAAAACAATAGATAGAGACTCGGTCAAATTAAATCAACTCACAGCTAAATATACAAAAACTGTATCCACTGCCAAATTCCTAAAGTTCTCAAGGAAAAAAATCCTACTCCCCGGTTTTCGGCATAAAACTGAGAAAAATCTTCACACAAGAACTTGGCGCTTTAAAAATAACTTTCGACATAGAAAACATACCACGTTGAAACGAAAAAAAAAATAGCGTAAACTATTAATCGAGTTCGTCCACCGACCCACCCAAAAAAAGAAAAAAAAAGGAGACTTGCAAATATACGACCAAATAAATCAGTCCCTAAAAAAAATATGTTTGCATTAGCAAGTTAAAAATCAAGAGGTAACTGCTGCAGCAAGAGCTTAACATACAGGTAACTTACGAGCCTAAATTAAATTTGACTAGTATTTTATCCATGTTTCACCTGTCCCTACATTCCTTGCTGCTTTTTTTTTAAATATTTATGAATTAGTTTCAGAACGGTTACCGTGAGACTGGGTAGTCAGAATGTTTCATATTTTTTTTTCCTCTGATATTCCAGTGAGCGTTCATGTATTGCTATCACATCTGTGAGAACGATTTCTCAGTCTTTACAACCACGTGAGAACGATTTGTCCTCAGTGGCTGTTGTTGTTGGACGAATGTTTTTCCTACTCACTAGTAATACTTTTATTGTTATTTTCTCTTCTATTTAATGTAAACATAAATAAAAAAATAATTATGTAATTTAGCTACACATGACAGTCGTTTCTCTTATTAATTCCGGATTACATATACGGCTGTCCAGGTGTCTGGTAGTCCAGGTGTCTGGTAGTCCAGGTGTCTGGTAGTCCAGGTGTCTGGTAGTCCAGGTGTCTGGTAGTCCAGGTGTCTGGTAGTCCAGGTGTCTGGTAGTCCAGGTGTCTGGTAGTTTACCTGTTTAAAGAATTTTAATATTTATTTCTTGTACTGGTTGAAACAACTCCACCGACTTCTTTAGTATACACAATTTTTGTTTTGAAGAATGAAAAAGTCACAATACCGTGGGTGGAATAATTCAGGAAAACCCCGCACTTAGGTGAGGAAGCCTTATGACGACGATTAGGTCCTCCCTGGACCACTGTCAAGTAGGGACCGAAACGTCGTCATAAGTGCAGTATTTTTGGGATTTCTTGTCTTGACTGTAACCTCCCTCTATTTTCTCAGCTGTTTCTAAGTGCTCTAGGAAGGGAAGGAGGCTACAATTTCTTGTATCAATAGCCATTTACAAGCATTAACGTAACCCTGTAGTGAAGGGTAGTTCTAAGCTCCTGCTGTACCTCTACCATTCTTCTCTTTTTGTTTTTTGGATGATCCATCGATCCAGGAGTTCTTCTCTGACATGCTTGCATCCCTCAAGGCTGTGATTAATCTTTCTCTTGCATCTCCCCTCCCTACCTTGACAAACACCGTTTTCTGTATATTTTACAGCATCTTTGACTCTCTCAGGATTCTTCATATTCCCTTACTTTATATTTAGTCTGGTGTCTATCTCCCCTCTGATTTGCCCTCTCAGTGTTGAGATTAAAGTTAAATGTCGCCTCCAATTTTTTGTGTTGTCTGTACGTATGTGTGTGTGTGTGTATTCACCCAGGGGCGGGTTATGACTCTGGTCTGGGTACTGTTTATTTCATTATACTATATCATATTTGTTCTGCGTCTTCCCTAATCTTTAGATAATCCACGAGTTACTGATGAACTATTCCAGTTGCCCCTGCCTGCTGTTCCAGCTCGTGAATCAGTATTTGTTGGAGCCATTTAGGTCAAAGATAAGACTCAGGTTCACAGCAAACTTTTTATCGTGACAACGTTTCGCTCTCTGTAGAGCTTTATCAAGTCACCAAATGTTCCTCTCTCGCTTCCTCATCTCTCATGCTAACGAGCGTAAACGATATCTTGCGTCTTCCATTTAAATTCCTTATTCAGTGGCAAAATTAAGTAATTATTGTCTTTAACGTACCTTTCTACAGTCATTCTAATATGTCAACGGTCCAGAAATAACGACATTAAGTCTGCATCGTTGAATGTTCGTTATACCTACGTATTACGCATACGGTCAGTCTTTTCTTCCATCACTTTCTATAATCGTTAAAAAATATTTCATTGTTATGGCATATGAAGCTTTACAAAAGCTCTGGATTAGAGAAAAGTATCGACAAAAAAACTTATAAATAATCTCGGTGTTATTGGACATTGATCTGTACACTCGCACACGATGGGGGGGGACGTATTTGTAAGAGTAAACCAGAAATTCCATTGGAGTAAACATCTGTGTGGCTTACGCACTGGCCTGGATATTTATGACTCACTAGCCGCGAGTTCAATCCCCCCCCCTCTGTACCGTGGTTTGTCTGCAATAGTGTCATTGCAAATTGAAATTGCAAATTGAAATAATGTCAGCGTCGTGAACTTAGAAAGATGACTTACAGGACTTACTGAAAGTTAGAAGTATAATTTCTAATAGTTACATGAAGATCTCTTTTTAAATCTTGAAAGCATTGAATCCTGGCAATAACCAATGAACGACTTTTCCGATCAGTTTCAAACTCTAAGTCCCAGTTTGCCAATCATGAATTAAAATAAGGGATGAGACTGGAACTCCCGTCACAGAGTAAATACAAAATCATTGTGATCAATCGTCACCCCAGATGGCACTAATATTTCAAATTTTAGGGCCTGACGCTAGGGCACTGGCACTTCCTCCCCATTCACTCCCCTTCCCACCAGCTAGTAGGGGCGGTAGGTTGGCAACCACCCATCCCCAGGGAAGGCAACCCCTTGTGTGATGAGTGCCACCATCCTGGACTAGGGGGCTGAACCCCCTCCACCCCCCTGCTTCGATCGCCTCCGTCCCCCTGGTTAAAAAACACATTCCAAACTCGTCTGCCACCTTAATCACCATCATTATCACCTTAACTAATTACCCCGCTCGCTAATTTATCCATCGATTAAACAAAATTAACCCAAATTATTTACATATTGTCGATTATTCCAGCTCAATTACTGTGCCTCCAGTCCCCAGTAAATTACCCATATTTCTGATGTAATTTAACAGTAATAAAGAATTAATATCCCTATCATCAAGATTATCTTATCTTCGTATGAATTCCCGAACTTGTGTTTCAATTAGTGAGATAATTATAGAGGTAATTTACAATTATACGAGTTATTAAGAGAAATATAATCAACATGAGTTACGAGCATATTTTTTAACTATGGATGATTGTTCATGGCAAAGAGATTCTGCACACAAATCAAGTAAATAAATGAATAAATAATATCAATAATAATAATAATGGCAACTATGATAACGATAATAATTATAACAATGGCAACTATGAATATGATAACGATAATAATAATCTTACTACTATTATTAATTTTATAATAATAACAATGCTAATATGAAGAAGATGCTGAATGATAGTGGGAAAGTCACAGACGAGAGTAAAGGGATGTAAGAGAGTATTATAATAGCAAGATGCTGGCACTTGATTCCCACTGAGCCGACAAGTACCTGTCAAAGTGAAACACTTTGAAGCCATCTTGATAAGTAACAGGCTATATCTTGCTATGGTTCTAGTGTCTGTCATCTACAAGTAACAGGTTATATCTTGCTATGGTTCTAGTGTCTGTCATCTATAAGTAACAGGTTATATCTTGCTATGCTTCACATGTCTGTGTCATCTATAAAAGATTGTTATTCACGTCGTAAAACTTCGTAAAACAAGTGTATATTTTTCCAACCTCTTCCACGATAGCAGCCATTACAAAGGTCGCTTTTACTCGCCCTATTTAGAATATATCTATAACACTTCTAAGCAGTATTAACGTAACAATGCTCACACAGTGTCACAAATAGGTTGTTGTTTTTACTCTGTTCTTAACCTACAGATTTTGACAGCTATATAGCAACTTAGAGTTGATCCAAAAACTTCAAACTGAAGCCAAAACCAAATTTCTGAAGTGTCGTTTTGTCAAGAATGATTATTACATGGGTAATATGCTCAAAAATAATAAAAGATAATGGGAAACTAAAAAGTAATGCTCTTTTTTTTTTTTTACTGATGACGATGGTAATGGAAAAAAACAAAATTGTCTGGAAAATAAGAGAATTGATGTTTCTAAACTGGCATTACAGTGGGCACCAGACAGACAAAGGTGATGCTCTAGTGGAGAGCTCTCCACTAGAGCTCTCCACTAGAGCTCTCCACGATTAAAATATACAAACCAGAGTGTCCTTTCATGGAATATCGTTAAAATGAACAAGTCTCACACAATCGGACATTTAATGAAAACCGGCCACACATTCGCTTGAAATTAAATCGCATTTAACTCAAATTCTCGAAAAATTATGTATTCTGTCTGGTATTAAATATACATTATTTATTTTGTTAAATCTGGATATAACAATATGAATTTAGATATATGTGTGAACATGACAATTCAAGAAGACAATGAATGAAAAGACTTCCATTGAATGAATGATGGTGAACGTACTTCTTCACACACACACACATACATACATTATATATATATATATATATATATATATATATATATATATATATACAGAAGGAGAGATAAATAGAGAGAGAGAGACAAGTGTTACGAATTAGTTTATGTTGATATAAGCAAGGAGAGGAGCCCACCAGACACATAACATCATTATATCTCGCTTTCAAATTCAGCATAATTACACACACATGCGAGCGCCATGAAACAAACTTGGTGTCTAAGTCTCCCGTGTTGTTGGAAGAAATGTGTCTGGATGTCTTTCCGTGTGTTACGCTGCCGCCAAGTTATTAGCTAGGCGGCAGCTTCAGCAATCTAGCAGTTTGCCTGAGCAAGGTTAACATCAATACAGATGAGTTTCCTTCCAAGATAATTACTTCAGAAGGACTACCGCCTACACCCCATCCCCCCATCAGTCTCTCCGGTAATATGCGAGGTGCTGACGCAGCTTCAATATCAGCCAATTAGTTGGGCGACTATCCAACCGCTAGCTAGACGGCCTCGCTTCAAGCAACGTAATTATGCAGCCTCGGGTTAATGAACCATCCAAACCAAGGACAAGGAGGCCATTTCTCGCTACCCGCACCACACAGCATCTCTGAAAAGTAAACAAACTTCGCAGGAATCCAATTTAAGCTCACTCCCGACATGCTTCTCTTGTTAAGAATTCTCTCCAGAAAAGACTGTTAAAAATCTTTTCGGGTGTTATAGCTAAGCCAGAGCGACAAAGTTTCCCAGCTGGTTTTATGAGGTGGCACCCCCATGCGAGGAACTGAGGGGGGCCGGGGTAGTGACGGATGATTCAGTCTTTGTGACATAGCAGAGCATCCTGCATAGTCTTTTCCAGCAACAAGTGTCTAACTACTTCACCTGTCGCCATCTCTTTTTGCCTTTAAAGCCAAAATCAGAATGAGCCAGATAAACCAATAGTCTTCAGAGCCAGTGAGCACCAAGCGCTCTTAAAACTAAACCAGAGGCCCCGTAATGTACCAGGAGAAACAAAGCCAAAACGCATCTTGCCTACATGGTTACTCCCTTTTACCCGGCGACTCATCGACCTTCTAGCTCTCGTTGAACCCTTATTTATTATGCATTCAAGTATTCAAATACTATTCCTCTACAAGGCAACGAAGAGAGGGAGTGGGAGAGGCTAAGAGCCGCGAGGCACACACGCTGCCACTATAGTATTGATCTGAGGGAGGCTTGGAATACATCACTGCCAGTTGTAATACTGGAAGACACTGGGCACGAACAAGACCACTACTCAAGTCTCATCAACTGTATCAAACACAAGCTGTTATATGACACAGAGAACACAGGAAACATAGCTAGCTTTTATTCCCATTTTATAACTGATTGTTAGGATAGGATTAATATTGGACTGTAGCACACTGCGTATAAATTCAATTTTACTAAATAAAAAAAAAGGTAAAGGGAAGTGCTCTTTATTCAGTCGTACATTTATGTAAGAGAAACCAAATTATAAAAGAAAAGGCAAATATCTGCTGACAACTTGAAGAAAGTGGACAAGAATGTGTTCACTTAAGATACATTTACTGGAAAAAACAGTAAACAGTTTCGGTCCGTGGATGCTGACCACGACAAATACGTCGGTATAAAGTAGTTTGTCTACACGTCAAAACTGACGCTGGTGTTACTGTCTTTAATTTTACTGGTAGCTTAGAGGCAACTGTCGAAAATTAGGTCACAATACCGTATTTGTCACAATACCGTGGTTGTCACAATACCGTGGTTGTCACAATACCGTGGTTGTCACAATACCGTGGTTGTCACAATACCGTGGTTGTCACAATACCGTGGATGTCACAATACCGTGGGTGTCACAATACCGTGGGTGTCACAATACCGTGGGTGTCACAATACCGTGGATATCACAATACCGTGGTTGTCACAATACCGTGGATGTCACAATACCGTGGATGTCACAATACCGTGGATGTCACAATACCGTGGATGTCACAATACCGTGGATGTCACAATACCGTGGATGTCACAATACCGTGGATGTCACAATACCGTGGTTGTCACAATACCGTGGTTGTCACAATACCGTGGGTGTCACAATACCGTGGGTGTCACAATATCGTGGATGTCACAATACCGTGGATGTCACATTACCGTGGTTGTCACAATACCGTGGTTGTCACAATACCGTGGTTGTCACAATACCGTGGATGTCACAATATCGTGGTAGAAACGATGCCAGGGACATAGCAGCTCGCAAACAACCCACACTTTAGAGATGAAACTTGACACGACGTTTCGACCCTCCCTGAGCTAAAACGTTGCAAACGTATCTCATTTATCAAGATCAAGTTAGCCTTTTCCTCTTCCTCCCATCCTTCACTCTTCCTCCCATCCTTCACTCTTCCTCCCATCCTTCACTCTTCCTCCCATACTACACTCTTCCTCCCATCCTTCACTCTTCCTCCCATCCTTCACTCTTCCTCCCATCCTTCACTCTTCCTCCCATCCTACACTCTTCCTCCCATCCTACACTCTTCCTCCCATCCTACACTCTTCCTCCCATCCTACACTCTTCCTCCCATCCTACACTCTTCCTCCCATCCTACACTCTTCCTCCCATCCTTCACTCTTCCTCCCATCCTTCACTCTTCCTCCCATCCTTCACTCTTCCTCCCATCCTTCACTCTTCCTCCCATCCTTCACTCTTCCTCCCATCCTACCTCTTCCTCCCATCTACACTCTTCCTCCCATCCTTCACTCTTCCTCCCATCCTCACTTTTCTCCCACTCCTCTTCCTCCCATCCTTCACTCTTCCTCCCATCCTTCACTCTTCCTCCCATCCTTCACTCTTCCTCCCATCCTTCACTCTTCCTCCCATCCTTCACTTCCTCCCATCCTTCACTCTTCCTCCCATCCTCCTCTTCCTCCCATCCTTCACTCTTCCTCCCATCCTACACTCTTCCTCCCATCCTTCACTCTTCCTCCCATCCTCACTCTTCCTCCCATCCTTCACTCTTCCTCCCATCCTTCACTCTTCCTCCCATCCTTCACTCTTCCATCCTTCACTCTTCCTCCCATCCTTCACTCTTCCTCCCATCCTTCACTCTTCCTCCCATCCTTCACTCTTCCTCCCATCCTACACTTTCCTCCCATCCTACACTCTTCCTCCCATCCTTCACTCTTCCTCCCATCCTACACTCTTCCTCCCATCCTACACTCTTCCTCCCATCCTTCACTCTTCCTCCCATCCTACACTCTTCCTCCCATCCTACACTCTTCCTCCCATCCTACACTCTTCCTCCCATCCTTCACTCTTCCTCCCATCCTTCACTCTTCCTCCCATCCTACACTCTTCCTCCCATCCTTCACTCTTCCTCCCATCCTACACTCTTCCTCCCATCCTTCACTCTTCCATCCTTCACTCTTCCTCCCATCCTTCACTCTTCCTCCCATCCTTCACTCTTCCTCCCATCCTTCACTCTTCCTCCCATCCTACACTCTTCCTCCCATCCTACACTCTTCCTCCCATCCTTCACTCTTCCTCCCATCCTACACTCTTCCTCCCATCCTACACTCTTCCTCCCATCCTTCACTCTTCCTCCCATCCTACACTCTTCCTCCCATCCTACACTCTTCCTCCCATCCTTCACTCTTCCTCCCATCCTTCACTCTTCCTCCCATCCTACACTCTTCCTCCCATCCTACACTCTTCCTCCCATCCTTCACTCTTCCTCCCATCCTACACTCTTCCTCCCATCCTTCACTCTTCCTCCCATCCTACACTCTTCCTCCCATCCTACACTCTTCCTTCCATCCTACACTCTTCCTTCCATCCTACACTCTTCCTTCCATCCTTCACTCTTCCTCCCATCCTTCACTCTTCCTCCCATCCTACACTCTTCCTCCCATCCTCACTCTTCCTCCCATCCTTCACTCTTCCTCCCATCCTACACTCTTCCTCCATCCTACACTCTTCCTTCCATCCTACACTCTTCCTTCCATCCTTCACTCTTCCTCCCATCCTACACTCTTCCTCCCATCCTACACTCTTCCTCCCATCCTACACTCTTCCTTCCATCCTTCACTCTTCCTCTCATCCTACACTCTTCCTCCCATCCTTCACTCTTCCTCCCATCCTACACTCTTCCATCCTTCACTCTTCCTCCCATCCTACACTCTTCCTCCCATCCTTCACTCTTCCTCCCATCCTTCACTCTTCCTCCCATCCTACACTCTTCCATCCTTCACTCTTCTCAATGACTTAGTTTCGTATGGAAAATTTACTGAGACACACAATTACACTTTACTGACGGCTACTGACTTTACTACGGCTACGTTTCGCTCACCATCATGCCTATAACCTTCTTTATTTTGGGGGGGTAGGGAGGGGGAGTATTTTACTGTTGAATATATGTCCTCCCTGGTAGAAACAATAACATATAAATTCAAGAAAAAATAATAGGACGCACTTGTAAGCTAAATTATTCTTTCATTTCTTTTCAGTTATTTCTCGGATTGGTAGAAATTCAGGTAAGTGTGTGACCTGTGAGCAGTCCCTAGGTTTTCCTTCTAATATCTTTCCTCAGGATCTGATATCCCTGTGGGAAGATTGCATCTGTTACTGTCTCATTTAGTTTAGTTTCTGTGACAGCTATGATGTCTGGGGACATCATATATATATATATATATATATATATATATATATATATATATATAATGTGTGGGTGTGTATAAGTTCACACTCACTCATCTGTATATAATTAAGAATCTATTATCGTAGTAACGTAGATAATAATACAAATCACAACTAACCAAAACTCTGGGATGAATCTTTGGTCAGTTCTTGCGCATATATGCTGTCGCGATTTAATAATGGCTTGAAACGGATCGAAATATTGCCCAAAGAGTGTTGATTGTTATTTAGTTGTGAATTTGATTCGGTCTCAGTGTCTGGAGTGCCTGTAGCTGTCTGATGAGCGACTGAGGGAAAGCAGGAGAATGAGTGGTGTTGGTACGTAAGGATCAGAATAAACAACTGGTGTAACATGTGTTGAAAGTGGGAAAGAAAGTGGGGAAAGTCATTTTCAAATGTGGCAAAGAGAAAGTAGGAAAGGAGGTTCTAATAATTGTAAAAAGAGTAAAAGAGGTGAGGGTACTTGAGGTGAGGACTGCTTTGACGAAGGATCATCAATAGTTGATAGATAACTAATAAGCTAAATGGTGGAAAAAAAAGGCATAGATTGCGTAGAAAGTTTGCTCTGCGCTTACCTGTTCAAGTACGTGTGCGTTGGTCAATGTACGTTTGTGCTTTCGTGTGCGTTGGGCCTGTACAGCAGCACCACCCCACGTCTACAGGGACGTCAGACTCAGTTCGACTCAGAAAACTGTGGAAAACTTCAATATTTACAAAGACTGGTTTCATTCGTCTCCGTTATCCTGTCGTTTCTCATACCGTAGGCAAAAATAATGGAACCCGGATTCTACATATCATTTGTTCTTCCCAGAGATTATTTACGAGCATAGCAAGGAAAGCCTTTGTAAAAAATGTGGGAGTCTAGAAAGCTTTTGAAGGTAGCGATTTTATAGAGAGAGCGAGAGAGTTAGGTTTGCTTAGAGAGAAAAAGCAGGACAGTTAGGATAGCAGACAGAGAGTGAGAGAGCATTTTGTTAAGGACAAAGGAGTTCCAGCTCTTTGTTGCTCTTTTATGAGGAGGGAAAATAAGAGTCACTTTACTTCTTTGAGGGATTTTGTTTAACCCACGAGAGGTTTCACGAGATTAAACATCGCCTACATTTGCAGGACTTTAAACATCACTCACGGTCCAAAGTTTACAGGGCTTTAAACATCATGTATGTTCCAAAGTTTGCATTGACTTTAGACACCACCCACGTCCCAAAATCTGAAAAGTTTGCTTTCATTCACATACTATAATCCAGAGACAAAGTCCTAGGATACGTCTTCCAGTGGGTCTTTATCCTGCAGTGTTCCAGTGGCGCAGTTGTTCTTTATAATGAAGTATCCCAGTGGTACAGTGATACTTTATCACGTAGTTGTACTCTCCTCTCCTTTAAGCTGAAGTATTCTTGCAATATTTACAGCTTTCTTTTCAGTATTTACAGTATTCTTGCAATATTTACAGTGTTCTTGCAGTATTTACAGTATTCTTTCAATATTTATAGTATTCTAGCAATATTTAGAGTATTTCTGGCAATATTTACAGTGTTCGTGCGATATTTACAATATCCTTGCAATATTTGTAGCATTTTGCAGTATTTACAGCATTTTGCAGTATTCTGGCAATATTTCCCGGTTATTTTATTTTTAATGTCGGTGTGTTACATGCAGGCTTTGACTCACAACTAATATATATATATATATATATATTAGTTGTGAGTCAAAGCCGAGTGTGTGTGTTTGAAAGAGAGAGAGAGATATAGGCATTTTTTCCCCCTAAAAGTGTGTGCTTTCGTCGGCATATTCCAAATGGACCGCAAGAAGACTGCTACTGAATGAATTATGGCAAATGTGTTTCTTCTTTTTTCTTGGTTGTCGTAGGCGATGCCTCGTGGGCAAGAGATGTGGGACAAGACTATTCATTCTCAGTGGGCAAGTTAAGGATCTGATAAATGTTCTGCCGATTTCTATGAGCTGAGAGATGAAGATAGTGCCCCTCAACCCCTGAGCTGAGAGGATAGCGCCCCTCTCATCTGAGCCGAGAGATGAAGAGGAAGGGGTAGCCTCCCTTCCCCTTGAGCTGAGAGAGGTGGGTAGTGCCCCTCTTGGCTGAGGGAGGTGGGTAGTGCCCTCTTTGTGCTGAGAAAGGCTGGTAGTGCCCCCTGTGTGTTGAGAGTGGCCGGGTATACAACATAATAACAAAATAATGTCAGACTAGCGAGGCTCTCCACTTAATGGACCTCCTTGACCATAACTCACTTTAAACCTGATGTAAGAGCCTCTGTGACATCCTATGTTGAGTATCTTGGGGTTGTGTTGTGGGGTTGTGTTGTGGGGTTGTGTTGTGGGAAGAAACAAACAAATTGCAACATATTCTCTTGTTCCCGATCAAGGGTATAACTGAGAGGTCTATATCTCTTGAGTGTATATACACCGAAAGATGTGTATCTCTGTGTATATACATTGCAGTTGACTCCGTTTTATACATTAAATTAACCCTGGCTGATGGTATACACCCTTAATGACCCCTCCCCCTTCCCTGTACTCACCGCGCCTTAAATTCAATAAAGCAATCCTCGACATTGCATATAGAATTTCCAAGCTAATAAAGCACATACGAATAAAAACATACCAAACTAATAAAAGGCAGCCATACGCAAATTTTAATCCTGGTGATGGAAAACATTGAATTATTGAATTTCATCAGCATTCCTTGCAAGATTTCAGAGATTTAAAATACCAGGGCCGTACTGCAGGCTACATGACATCTTATAATCAAGGGTATATACGCTAAGAGATTTGTATCCCTCAGTGTTTATACACCGAGAGGCGTGTATTTCTGTGTATATACACTGTGTGTTGACTTGACATTAAATTATCCCTGACTGGTGGTATACAGATTGCAATACACTGCATCCACGCAAGGTAAAACAAAGAATGAAAGCGGTAAGCAAAGACACAAAGAAGAGAAAAACAAGTAAAGCTCTCGCAAGTAGAGGCTTTCTTAAAGAAAATGTAAGATATCCCACGGCAATTTTCTCTAATAGTTGGAAAGGTTTTACCTGGCCAGGACCGCCAGTGGTTAAGTCTCCTGCTGGTAATCACTTAAGATATTTCCTCTAGTATTTCACAGTGGTTAAGCGGCGCCACACTGCTGGAAACTGAATGGAAAAGGAAGCAGAGGTTGTATACCTTTTGAACTTATGAGTGGTGGATACTATTCCATGTATAAGAGTTGCATATCTTGTAAAGATGATGTAAACAGTCCAACAACCTTGGATAAATAGTTTGAGGTGGTCAGTCCCTCAGCCTGGAGAAGAATCTTGTTTCTCCTTGCTGGAGCCAAAGTCGCCTGAACAGTGTGAGATGTAGTGTGTAACTATCGTCTAATATGACCATCCACTATTATAACCATCTAGTAAGACCATCATCTGCCATTGTTACATAATTGCCTGTTGTCTGGTCCTTCAAACATACCTGTTTATTGACTATCTGCTAATGTGGGACCTCAAGGGAGCTCGCTAATTAATTGCTTGTTCAGCGCACTTCCAGATATATCTCTTGATTAACTGCCTGTTATATGAGCTTTCAGACTGACAAGCAATGCCTGGTTTCCAGATAGGCCTATTCCTAACCCAAGAATTAGATTAGCGTAGTGTAATATTAGGGTGATATAGGCTTATTGATTTGCTGAGTAGGCCTTCACTTATTTTCATTAACGATCACCTGTTGTAAACAGCATTCGTGAAAACACGTCTATTACCTGTTATTCTAGCCTACCAGTGTGCAAGTTAATACTCATAAAAGTATCCAAGCAGAACTGTCATTATTTCCTGCTCTGATGAACATTAATTTAGTCCGGTTAATTGATTGCCATTTGTGTGGGTGTCCGGACACATCTGCTCATGTATTACTCGCTCTATGGGCTGCTACTGTTTCCCCTTAATTGACTTTCCATTGAATAGACCCTCAGGCACATGTGTTAATTGACTCTCTCAAATGAGAAGCCTGCTACACCTGACAGACTAACACTAACTTGCTCTCAGTACTGAGAGAGGTGGCTGACAGCCGAAATATAAACGACAAATTATTACTATTATTATCATTATTATTATTATTGGTAGGAAGAAAATAATCATCCAGTCATACTAGTTTGATACTGAAACCTTTAAGTATTTGCATTCTAGCTATTATTATCATTATTATTATTCATGGGGAAGCGGTAAACACGTAGGGGGGTTCATACAGCACCTGAGGAATGGAAGGTAATCGGATTTGATCCATGGTCTGGTGGGAAGCTCCAGATCCTTGGATCAGTAGCTTATCACTAGCATCAAGGGGTGGATAGTGTTATAAAGGAATATTTAAGTGGTAAACCACATTATAAAAACATCTTCAAATGGAATATGTGTATAAAGGAATGTTTAAGATATGGGGTCTGTTATATTGGAATGTTTAAGTGCAGGAGCGCTTTATAAAGGAATGTTTAGGTTATGAGGAACGTTTTTTTAAAGGAATATTTAAGATATGGGGTAAGTATTATAATGGAATGTTTAACTGATGGAAAGTTTTATAGAGAAATCTTTAAGCGATGGAGTTTATTATGAAGAAATGTTTAAATATTGGGGTGTATTATAAAGGAATGTTTAAGTGAAGGAACGTTTTACGAAAGGAATATTTTAGTGGCCAGCACATAACTTTCTCCCGAGGTCAGGACCTAAATTTGTGTGAGTCAACAAAATAATTTTGTGGTTCCTCGTCTTTAGCAAAAAAAAAAAAAAAAAAAAAAAACTGAACTCGCGATTAAAATAATGTGTATTAACATATATTGAAATCCAGGTGGAGCGCCTTTTATTTTTGTTAATATTTGAGCTTTTCAGCTGTGTGTGTGTGTGTGTGTGTGTGTGTGTGTGTGTGTGTGTGTGTGTGTATTCAAAGTTGAGCACTTACTCTGGTCTTGGAGAATGGGCCCCATCATTCAAAGTTAATGTTGACATTCTCATTCACGCAAACAGATCCAAGTTGCAATAACCCAATCATGCCCAAGTTGCAACAACCCAAGCTGGTTCAAGCACATTATAAATTCCAGCTTAAATAAACTTGGTGACACAAAACATTACAAACAGTTTAATAATTTAATAGTTTTGTAAAACCTTCATCTCATTCGCTTCTCAAACTGAATCATTTATCAAGTAATAGACTGGTTATTTATTAGATGTATCTGAATTCTTAGTTATTTAGGTATTAACAACGAGAAATGCATTAGGAGCGATCAGGTGCGTGATTAACTTGTTGATTAATGTGAAATATTCACTAGGATTTTTGTGAGGTGTTCTGATCAATACTTGACACAGTAACCAGCCCAGCTCCACCAACCACAACCACCCCCAACAACGACAACCACTACCCCCACCAACCA
This sequence comes from Cherax destructor, assembly GCA_009830355.1. Classification (NCBI taxonomy): domain Eukaryota; kingdom Metazoa; phylum Arthropoda; class Malacostraca; order Decapoda; family Parastacidae; genus Cherax; species Cherax destructor. The sequence continues at coordinate 481,562 of WNWK01000096.1, read as the reverse complement.
CAACAACCACCCCAACAACCACAACAACCACCCCACCAACCACAACAACCACCCCACCAACCACAACAACCACCCGCGCCAACTACCCCCAACAACCACAACAACCATCGCCAACAACTACCCCACCAACCACAACATCTCCAACAACCACCCCACCAACAACCACAACAACCACCCCACCAACAACCACAACAACCACCCCACCAACAACCACAACAACCACCCCCACCAACAACCACAACAACCACCCCCACCTTCCTTCCCACTCATGTTTGTCTCTTAAACTTCGCTCAACTTCTGTTCCATAACTTTTCACTTTTGTGTCGTAACTTCCCTCACGTTTTATCCCTCAGAACTTCCTCCATTTTTCTCTAAATTACTCGTTTTTATTAATTTCGTATTTCTTCCTCTTTTCCTTTACTTTTCAGTAATTTCTTCCACTTTCATCCACTATTCTGCCCTTTTCCCCATTTTTAATATTTATCTATCTCTAATTTCTTGTCATCTTCCCTTTTTATTTAATTTGTCGTTTTCTCCTGTTTTTACTTCCCCTTTTCTTCAGCATTCTTCCTCCTCCTCTTCCTGTCACTGCTCTTCCACCTACTCTTACGTCTCCTCAGTTTCCTCCATATTCTTCTCTTCTTCCTTTTCTTATTTAACAGGATCTCGTGATACTCCTCTCTTCCTTTTTTATTTTTTATCACGTCTGCTTCACCCCATTCTTTCTGCTGTGTGCTCCAGTGAAGTTAGTGCTGGGGTGGTCCCTGGGGGCCCCTGAGGGAGTGCACTGGTTCTGGGATGGTCCTTGGGGCCCCTGAGGGAGTGCACTGGTTCTGGGGTGGTCCCTGGGGGCCCCTGAGGGAGTGCACTGGTTCTGGGGTGGTCCCTGGGGGCCCCAGAGGGAGTGCACTGGTTCTTGGGTGGTCCCTGGTGCCCCTGAGAAAGTGTCCTGGCTCTGGCGTGGTCTCTGGGGGCCCCAGAGGGAGTGCACTGGTTCTGGGGTGGTCCCTGGAGGCCCCTGAGGGAGTGCACTGGTTCTGGGGTGGTCCCTGGGGCCCCTGAGGAAGTGCACTAGTTCTGGGGTGGTCCCTGTGGCCCCTGAGGGAGTGCACTTGTTCTGGGATGGACCCTAGGGGCCCCTGAAGAAGTGCCCGGGTGATTGTGTGGCCCTTGGGGTCCCTGAAGTTGGTGCAAAGTGCTGGGGTGACTGTGCTGTGGGCCTTAAGGGCGGTGCCTGGTGCAAGGGACAATGCTAGGGGCCCTGAGGGTGTTACTAGGTGCTGGGGTGACTGATGAGGGACCTGAGGGTAGTGCCTGGTGCTGGGGGCTCGTTGGGGGCCCCTAAGAGTTATAAATGATCTCAACACTACAACATGGCAGGGAAAGTATCAACTTTTGCAGAGGATAGAACAGCTGATAAATTGGAGAGAGAGAGAGAGAGAGAGAGAGAGAGAGAGAGAGAGAAAAGAAGGAAAAGAAGGTACGAATGTATGAAGAGAGAACATGGGAATACACGGGAAAGTCAGATAACAGAAGACTGAAAGGAAGAGAGAGAGAATAAAAATACATAATTTATTATACAATAAATCCTCATCATTAATAACTTTCCCTACACTGCAACTCATCCATACATTTTACGATGTATTTCCTGCAGCTGATGGCTGTCAGTGGCTGTCAATGGCTGTCAGCTGCAGTCGCTTAACTACCCAAAAGCTAAGTACTTTAATCTAAATATTAGTAAATTTGTATAATACGTATTTGGTACAATCATAATTGACAATTTAATGGATAAATAAATCACAGAGGGAATAATGACTGGTTGAGTGGGCAGGCTGATAGACTGGTAGACTGGGCAGGCTGATAGACTGGTAGACTGGGCAGGCTGATAGACTGGTAGACTGGGTAGTCTGATCGACTGGTAGACTGGGCAGGCTGATAGACTGGTAGACTGGGTAGTCTGATCGACTGGTAGACTGGGCAGGCTGATAGACTGGTAGACTGGGTAGTCTGATCGACTGGTAGACTGTTCGATTGTATGTGTGAAGGTATGTCGAGTTGACTGGTTGTCTGACTGGTTAGTTGTCTGACTGGCTAGTTGTCTGCCTGGTTAGTTGTCTGCCTGGTTAGTTGTCTGACTGGTTAGTTGTCTGACTGGTTAGTTGTCTGACTGGCTAGATGTCTGACAGCACGGACGTCAGCTGACACTGTCAATACGACCTTCAGCTGACAATGGCAGCATGGTCGTCAGTTGACTTTAAATACATCCATCAGTTAACACCGAACACAGCCTTAAGCTGGACGCAGCTGTCAGATGAAACTTAACGCGATGGTCAGCTGTCAGCTGATACTGAACACAGCTGTCAGCTGACACTTCAGTTCTTATAAACAACTACTTACTCTCATTACACACTCCTCGTTACCCTCGCGCGAAACTAATTTGCTCACAAACACCTTCAATTAGAGCGAAACGTTGTCCCAATTAAAGCTTTTTCTCGGTCAGCTTTTTATCTTTATATACGTCTTCAATACGTCTCGCTCCGTAACATAACAGTTAAGTCTGCAACATTTCCTTTGCAATTCCCTTGTGGAATTGGGTTAGAATCCCTGCCTCTGCAGTGATGTGTATCGTAGAAATGAACTAAATATGTCTGGTACCCTAAGAGTATTAGAAATTCCTTCTCCCTGCTCCTAATTACAAAAAAAAAGGGAGGTAAATTCTGAAATTCATCAGATATAACCTCACTGGCGGTATAGTTCAAAGAAATGTTATTTTAGGCAATAAGAGGAATGGCGGGAATAGGTAATGAGTGTAAAGAAGAGAGATTTTTTTTTTAAGTTAGTATTGTTGCTGTTGTTTCTGTTCCAATGCCTCTATTGTTATCATGTCCCCCCTACCCCTGTTGTTAGGTCCTTCCCCCCCTGTTAACACGTCACTTCTATGATCACTTCTCTCTGATTATCACGTCTTACATGTTGTCAGTTCGCTTCTCTTACCAATTCGCGCCCGTTGTGACGCAGCTCCTGGTATCAATATTACTACAGCATGTTCATCATCGTCAGCAATTTACTCCTAAAGCACAACTAACCCCGAACACACATGGAGTCGAAAAAATTTCCAATGTAAATATTAGTACGTGAGCTGCAATATTGAGAGGATTGAACGTGGTGCATTCAGGTATAGCTGTTTGTTTTCTACGTAGATTCGTGACCTCAGGCACACGCGCGTGCACACATGCAAGCACACGTACATGAAGGCCCATCCCCCCTTTCCCCCATACACACATACACACAGCTGAAAGTTGAAAACAGATATGTTAGGAAGTATTTCTTTGGTCTTTGGTCAGGAAGGGTACGGCCGGGATAGCGGAGTTGCAGGATTCATTCGCAGCTTGACGATGAGGTACGATAAGGCTCTTGAAGGCAGGAGAAAGCGGCCAGCGGAAAGGCGGAGCTAGGAGCAGAAACTCGATCTCTGCAACCACAAATAGGCGAGTACACACAGACAGACAGACAGACAGACACAGAGACAGGATGTTTCAGAGATGGGACACAGCAACAAGGGGTCACAATTGGAAGCTGAAGACTCAGATGAGATACAGGGATGTTAGGAAGTGTTTCTTCAGAGTTGTCAGCAAGTGGAATAGTCTGGAAAGTGATGTAGTGGAGGCAGGATCCAGACATAGCTTTAAGAAGAGGTATGATAAAGCTCATGGAGCAGGGAGAGAGTGACCTAGTAGCGACCAGTGAAGAGGAAGAGCCAGGAGCTATGACTCTACCCCTCGACATACACACACACAAGCAGGATCTGGGCAGCTGAAAGATAATTGGTCTGTAGCATAAAGCCATAACATCAGCTTTGTAGTTCCCGAGTTAGTGTGTAATCTGGCGAAGCTGTGACGTAACTAGGGTCTTGTTTCTCTAGGCACTCCTCCGAGACCACTGACCCCACAACCTTTACCAGTGCCAGCAGTGCAGCAAGCGCTGGCACCCACACAGGGCCAATAAGGTCCTGGACGTAAGGTTCAACACCACCACCGTTGGCCGTCTCTCCTATGCCACCGTCAAGGGCCATCTTCTCTTGCAGTAAACAGTGTTAAAAGCTGGCACCCAGACACATGTGTGGCACCGTAATTTTCCGCGTCATCACTGTTAGCCTCTGCAGTGCCACTTCCACCTCTACTACTACTGTCACCAGTGGGCCCACGTAAATAACACCCGTTTCTCACCACCTCCTCCAATAACTAACACCATAACAATCTGACCATCACAAGTCGTACACAGTCTCTTTCCCCCACCACCAGCCCTCCAGCCATTATACACCTCCCATCACCTAAGCTTCCTCCATAAGCACCCCCTTCCCCATCACCAGCTCTCCAGTTATTACCCCCTTCCCCTCACCTAAACTTCTACCATAACCTCTCACCACTTTATTAAACTGCACCATCACCAGGATCACTGAGGCACTTCCTGCACTGAGTCGCACTCCACTAAAGAGTATCCCACCGCCTGAACAAAGCCCCACTATCTAAAGAGAGCCCCATCACTTAAACAGAGCCCTCTTAATTAAACGTTTCGCTAGTCCGTATAAAACACTGCCAAAAATGAAAGACGCAACATCAATTTTTACAAGCTTAATGCAATGTCTTGGGTATAATATACGTTCACAATTCGCAATGCCCCAATTAAAGATCTCATTTCCCAGACATAAATATGAACACACATTAACATATCACTCTCACTCGGACCACAACAAAAGCCCAAGGAACACTGACTGATATGTCCTGCCTGACTCAGGCCACAGAACGAGCAGTGCAACTTAAAGAACCTCTCTCGCTTGTAAAATGACGGGGAAATGGTACGAAAATTGTTGTCGTGATGGAAGGCTGTTGGAGACATCGAGGAAAGGTGTGGAATTAAATCTAAATGCATAATGTTATGAGGAATTGCGTGGCTGGTGGAGAATAATCTGCATATGTGAAGGAGAGCGGAACAAGTCTTGAGATCGGGAACCATCAACTTAGCTTTTTATAGACATAGAAGAAGAAGACGTAGAAGTAGTAGATAAGTAGATAGCGAAAACCGATAAGCTGTGAGTCAAAGACACACAAGTCTTTTATTCAGCAATACCTCGCACGCTGTGCACTGAGGGCGAAACATCGTTAAACAGCAGACTTACTCTGTGTCTTTAATCTACCAGAGGGAATATTTTAGTGGGAGGAGGAAAAATTAGCATACGTCAAAGCGAAAGTAAACAAAAAAAAAAGAAAGAAAATTCCCAATCATGCCTAGCGAAAGGTCGCGTAAAACCTGGGATGGAAATGTTACCCCCGGGGGGTGAGAGAAGGTTTCTCACACAAAAAAAAAAAGCTACTGAAATAAAAGCAACGAGAAAATGCAGTTTCATGCTGCACTCGAACCAAGGAGAATTTCCACTGTTACCTTCAGTGCTACAACCTTCAGGAGAGCTCTATGGACCAACACTTGCGGGGATGGTCCAGTAAGAATGCATATTTGGGTGTTTACCTGGAGAGGGAGAGAGAGTTCCGGGGGTCAACGCCCCCGCGGCGAGGTCTGTGACCAGGTCTCGCCAGCCATTTCCTCCTCTGCTACCAGTTAACCTGTGGTACGCGAGGGAGGAGGTCGCAGTTCCCTCACAACACCGCAGCTGCTGGAACCCAGAGCAGCAACCTGTGATGTTTCACATTCCCCTTCCCCTTTTTCCCCCCTTTTCCCATCTATTATTTTGTTTTTCTTTTAATCTGTGTGAGTTTTGAACATGACACACAAGACACGCAGATCAGACACCCGAAATGTTTTCCCTAAAACACATTAGTGTTGCATTTTGTGTCTTGTTTTTTCGAAAAAATAAAATTCACACCATTTTTACCAACGTAAGCTTGACATTTCCATTTTTATTCTTTATTTTCCAAGTCTGCTTTCTCCTTCTTTCTGCTAGTCTAAATCTTCCGATATCATTGCCTCCTCCTTTCACTCTGTCCATCTTTCCCTCGGATCCTAATAGATAATTTAGCCAGAAAGTCAGTGAGTGAGGGCGAGACGAACAGACTGATGTGACGGGAATCCAAAGGTCGTGTGAGCAAATGTGACAAAGGCAGAGGTGGAATACAGACGTCAGAGGAACGAAGTCAGGCGCCCGCATGACTTTCTCAGTTATGTGAGTTTTATAATTCCCTTACTCAGGTTTAACGTACGTCAGGCGTATTATCATTCACTTCTCGTTGATAATGTTGAATGGATAACTGACGTCAGCATCCTGTTTGTTGACATGCACTGCGTTTGTTGGTGCTGGAATCTAACTTTTTTTGTGAATGTAATAATAATTACAATAATAACAAAACAAGAGCAGCAAGAACAACGACAACAAAAACAGCAATAAAAGCAACAACAATAACTATAACAAAAAAAAAACGAAAAATCACAACAACAAAAATGAAAACATCGGTAACAACAACAGTTCCAAACAACAACAAATAACAACGGCATCAAAACAAGGCACACCAATAATACGTTTGTGCAACGTAGCTGACCTTTAATGTTGATGACATGTTTCGCCCACAAGCGACTTCGTCACTCCCATGGATCAGTGATCACTGCATTGATAAATTCTCTTGTACACTACACGTAATTTTAGTAGAAATCTCTGTACGTTAGACGGACGTGTGTGTGTGTGTGTGTGTGCGTGAGACCCAGCAGGAGGGAAGAGCGCTCCGTGACACGATAAAAGTAGATCCTGGAGGTGAGGTCCTTGCTGAAGACGTGATGACAAGTGACGGTTTCAGGAATCAATAGGCAAGACTGAGGAACTGTCAGAGGCTGAGGAACTGTCAGAGGCTGAGGAACTGTCAGAGGCTGAGGAACTGTCAGAGGCTGAGGAACTGTCAGAGGCTGAGGAACTGTCAGAGGCTAAGGAGAAGCAGTTGGTGAAGACTGAGGAAATGTCAGAGGCTGAGGAGAATCAGTTGGTGAAGACTGAGGAAATGTCAGAGGCTGAGAACACTCGCGCTGAGAAAAATCTCTCACTCCAGGGGAGACACACAGGGAATAACATGTTAAAAAATCATATTTTTTTCCAGATGCAATAAAGGAGGTAAGAAGGAAGATAAGGAAGGAATCGAGCAAACTGTGGAAAAAATGGAGAAAGCAATCGAAGTGGGTAAGGATAAACGACAAGAGCAATCAGTGAGAATCAAGAGAGAAACATCCGCACAGGATGCAACAGGAGAGCATTTGTGAGAGGCGAGTTAGAGGAGAATGTACTGGAGTCAGTCAGCCGAAAACAGAAAAACGATGGGAGGAAATGGCGAAACGAAAACAAGTGACAGAATTCCGGAGGAAACTCGAGTACAAACTTTTATGTATAAAGAAAATAAAACTGAACACTTCACTCTTGGCTTGAGTTATTCAGCAGAACATAGACTTGCAAATAACAGTGATGGTCAAATTTATATATTATATATATATATATATATATATATATATATATATATATATATATATATATATATATATATATATATATATATATATATATATATTATGTTATATATTTTATGTTGAGGAAATCTCTCCATACTCTGTTCCACTTTTGTAATATTTAAGTCAGTTAATTATACCACTGGTGTAAATGTCCTCTCAAAGGCTATTCCTCAAATGCCCTTTTCTCCGGATCTTCACCAAGTCTACTGAGTTTCGAGTCTACTCTTCCCTGGATACACGTCAAAAGCTGTTTATTAATCCCTCTTTCTATCTCCTCTAATAAACTTAATTAATTCATACTAATTTCCTTTCCTATTGATGTTTTCAATAAATGTTAAACTAGGCCTTCGCGGGTGTGGGTGCCGAAACACAATTGTGATAAATCTCACAATCACTTTAATATATATTTCTTTATATATTCCACAATATCAACAATAAATTCACATTTGTCCTCGCGATCGGGCAGCGGGGGGCGTTGAGCCCCGAAACCCTCTCCAGGTATACCCCAGGTATACTGAGTGCAGCGTACCCTGGTATAACTAATAAAATTTGCAGTAAAATAATTTAACAAACTTGCAATTATAAACACGTCCGTTGTCCCCAGTGTTCCTTATATACGCTTTGTTAATTTCACCAAATGGTGAAATTTTTCTCCCATGTTAATTCACTTATTTTTTGGACGCACTGCGCCCTGGCACGACGCTCAGCGAGGTGGATATATCCGCTGTCATTTCTTTTCTTCCTGACTCCATTAATGGGCATAATAAATCGTTCTGCAGTTTTGAAGTTGATTACTTTGTCAACCTTATTTAATCTAGAGGTAATTCGAAGACCCTTTTGCAGGGAGAACGTTTTACAAACATTTGGCTTTATCAGTGTACATGCGCTAAACGTAGCGAAATAAAAGCTGTTTCTTTGAATTATCACTTGTCACCTTACGCTGTTATCTGCCATCAATTAAATACATGCAACATTTGCAACAAACCTTTATGATAATCATATCTGAGAAGCCATATTATTCATAATAGTAATAATAATAATCTTTATTTCTACAAGTACATGAGACAGCTTATACAGATCTATCATACATCAGATCTATCATACATCAGTGGCATAATATATAGAAAGTCCTTTGTTATGCAGAGCATTTCGGGCAAATTAGGTTAATTTTGTCCCCAGGATGCGACTCACACCAGTCGACTAACACCCAGGTACCTACTTACTGTTAGGTGAACAGGGACAGCAGGTGTCTTAAGGAAACACGCCCCAGCATTTCCACCCGTACCGGGGGTCGAACCACAAACCTGGGTGCGCTACCATCCGAGCTACCAATCCCAATTTACCGCTGGAGATTATGGCTCGGGTAAACAGACTGGTGTACATTATAATGGTTCACATTGATCAGGGGAATCTGTGCGGTTTACGGTTATTGGTTCCATGTAGGCGGGTCCAATGGTGTAGCTTCCTGCGGTTATGAAGGACCTTCGGAATACCATTTACCTGCAGAAGATACAATGATGGGACATCATTATATCTTCTGCAGGTAAATCATTTTTGTAATTAACTTTTGGACGATTTTTCTACCTTGAGTGATATAGAATATACGTCTATTGTGTTAGTCTTTAAGAGCCTTAACTGGGGGGCCTCGCCCCCTAGAGAGAGAGCATGAATAATTTCCAGGAGAGAGGGTGCAAACCCAGAACAAAAAAGAATAAGGAATATGTTTTGTTTTTGCGATTTGCTCCTTAAACACACTACGTGGAATAGCAAATAATCATAATATTGAGAAGGAAAGCTAGTTTAAAAAAAAAAATTAAAGCGGATTTTTTTTTTTTTAATTTTACATTTAGAAATTTACACAGAAGACGGGGGCGTGGAGATGAAGACCAGTTGCAATAGGGGACTCCACCCAAAACAGATCAAGAACAACTTACGTAGATAATATAACGCCAAGCAGATCATATTAGGTCAGATCTTAATAAGGTCAGATCTAATGCCTGACAACAGGACTGTTAACTCTAGCTGTGGAATTGATAGCTTTATTTATGGGAGCTATTCTAGCTTTCCTTATAAGCAAATACATCATTTGGTTACCAATAAATGTATTCTACCCCCTAAGTAGCATCTGGTGCATGGTAAAATATGTGATAGCAATGGCTGTTCTCTCAGATATCACTGATTATGCTATTTTTTATTGGTATTTTGTACAAGAATGACTCACGGTATCGTGATGATACGATTGCAAACAAACCATACAACGGGCGGGGATAGAACCCGCGGTCAGAGTGTCATGACTCTCTGATCGCGGGTTCTATCCCCGCCCATGGTATGGTTGTTTTTTTGGTACAAGAATACCATTAACCCAACACCTGAGTACCTTCAGCAGGTACTGGAGTTCTCTTATTCAAAAAACCGGAGTGTTTTCTTACACAGGATTTGTCATTTAGCATTTTCTGTCACATTGTATCTCTGATTGCAACCCACAACAGTCTACTAAAACAAAGGTACCTATTTTTTTTTTTTTTTTTTACTTTTAGGTGGGCAAGGTTAGGAAACTTACCCAAATATTTGAAAGGTAAACAATATGCAAATCCCAGGTGATTACCCTTCACATTCAGAAATTCTCATCATTGTTTCTTCAAAATTCGTTTCTAGTGAATAACCGACACAAAATAGATTCGTGAAAGCCATTTTGTTGTTGTTGTAAAATACATTTTGCCTTAAACTGGGCGAAACGTCGTCTAATAGGCTTTTCTGAAAGGATTTCACGTTGTTTTAATTGCCAGGCTCTTCCCAGGTTCCACGATGCTGGTAAAGGGGGATCTTAATCACAGGATATGTATGACCCATACGAGCTTAGCACTCTCGTCGTGACTGTAGCAACAACGGTGACAGTTATGATGATCTGTGTGCACATTCTGCCTCTCTCTCTTGCCAGAAAGAATTGTCCAAGAGTCACATGACGTCTTCTCTGCAACCTTCTCTTTACTAAAAGCGAGAGACAGACAGACAGACAGACACAGAGATTGAGATGTAAGTGACAGATATCTTAAAGAGGAAATACTGAGAGATGTGTGTGTGTGTGTTGTGTGTGTGTGTGTTGTGTGTGTGTGTGTTGTGTGTGTGTGTGGGGTGTGTGTGTGTGGGGGTGTGTGTGTGTGTGTGTGTGTGTGTGTGTATATATATATATATATATATATATATATATATATATATATATATATATATTATATATAATTGCAAATGAGCAGTCAGAACCGCTGTGTCAGCAAGCAGAGTTTCAATGATGTTCGTTCTAATCACAATCAACACGTTACAAAAGGTATTGTTCATTATGAATTGTCAAGTATTTCGTTCATTCGCTTCGTTCTTCATTTTTTGATGCCTTCATTGATGTATATATCATGCAGCTTTCATCTCGTTTTGATTCTCTATACACACACACACACACAGAGGAGCTGTGACTCGACCCCTGCAACCACAACTAGGTGAGTACACACACTAACTAGATATCCCGCCACTCCGGAAGTGGGTTAGTTCGTCACACAAATCAACTGTAACACTCGGTTAATTTCCGTACAAATCTGGCTGGTGGCTCGTGCGGAGATGGCCAGCGATGGCTGGGAAATTAATCGCCTAAATTATGCAGGAGCGTAGACCATGACAGAGCCGTGAAGGCCCTGGGTTATCACATACCTGATGCTTAATACCCTTATTAGAACCAGTCCACCAACCAGACACGTAGCAAGGAAGAGGAGGAGAAGGAAGAGGAGGAAGAGGAGCAAGGGGATTAAAAGGGGAGAAAAGAGGGGATTGGGAGTTTGAGGTGGGTTAGGTTAGGTAAGGTTCGTTAAGAAACAGGACAAGTGTTTCCTGACGCGGGTCTTAATCATATGATGACCCACAGCTGGAGCTTTTGGTCATCTGACCGAGGCCTTCCGCTGGCTTACCAGTCCACCCCTTTAAAAATTATGGTCGAGGTGGGGACGGAGGAATTCTTCTAATTCTATGATATGTTCAAATTATGTGTGTGATTCAGTGGTTCCACATTAAGTATGGATGTTCAGAATCTCTTAGGAGGATAATGTTAGGCTCAAGGTTTCCTAGTCTCTCTAAACAGTGTTCGATATTTCGTATGTGTTCAGTGACATCCTCTGTCACTGCAGGTGATTTATAAAGAATAATACACACAGGAAGGAACACTATAGTAACCCGTCCTTGGGCAAAAAGTGCTTGGTCCTTATTTTGTAGTTTGAGTCTTATGTCTTTTCACTATTTTCATATAGAATTTTTTTCGGAATTTGCGCGCGCGCACACACACACACACACACACACACACACACACCTCTATGTTAACCAAACATTTCATGGGAAGCGCCTCTGGGAGCCTGGGTTGGCAGCCACACAAGCCTCGTCCCACTGGGAAGGTGAGTTAACACTGGTGACTAATGGGCCCAGTGTTTAGAGCACAGAATGGGAGCGTGAATCTATATTAATGACATGCGGAGAAGGAGGAAGGAGATGAGAAAGGGGTGAAGAGAGGGAGTAAAGGAGAGGGATAGTATGGAGGGAGGGAGTTAAGGATACAGAAGTAATTAGGGAGATACGGAAGACAAGAAGAAAAAAATGAGACAGAAAGAGCAGCAATCTTGCCAGAGTGCAAAACGTTTAACAGGCTTACGTTCCACATTCACTGGACAGGACGGTATTATCTCGCCTGGCTAGTGACATAATTCTATTCAGGGGAAAGTGCCACACCCATAGAAATCATGCAGTGCCATGGGAATAGGGACATACTTAGGTTTGGGCTAAGGAAATGGACGGAAGCTAAATTAACAGAAAATCTCCGTTTCCTCCATCCTTCCCACAGCCTACACCGAACAACACATAGAAAAGACCTGTACAAATACCCAAAAGAGTAGTACATTTTCCCAAAATATCTATACAGATAAAGTAATGTTCTGCACAGGTGCTCAGAGATTTTGAATAGATACACAGAAATTTTCAACAGGTACACAGAAATTTGGAATAGGTTCTCAGAAATTCTGAACAGGTTCGTGAAGATCAGCATAGGCGATTGTAAAAGGAGAACAGGTATTTAAAAGGTACGTTCAACTGCCTAAACGGGAAGTGAGAAGACAGACTTCCAAAGTTTTCCTCTCACAGAAGAAGCTCCAGTACGAGATGAAAATAATTTTCACAAGCGTCAGAGTATCAGAGTAGCAGTTCATAGGGCTATACACAGTTCGTGACTAACAAACAGTATTCAATAAATTCAGCGAGATCAGTATAATTTACAGCGCCTCGGTCTAACAGGACGCACGTAAACGAGATTGTTTTTTTCCAGCCCTCCGTGGTTTCTAAGCGTTGCTCCGAGACTTTAGAAAGTTACTTTGACGACAGTAACTCTGGGGTTTAAAAACGCTCTTGTTAAAATACCGAGTACCGTGTACCGTGACATCACTGGTACTCGGTCCTGGCAAGTTAAAGAATCAGTCCTCTGGCTTCTGATAGATTTCGTTACAGCATAATGTTCCTATTCTTAAAAACAAGAATAATTAGACTGTTGGCAAAGTATGTAGAGAAAAAGAATACAGTCGAATAGGCTTTTATTCGAAAGAAATTATATTTGCTAGTCCGTTTTAATCTCAAAATAAAATAAAATCATGGTCTTCATTACGGAAATCCCCGCGGCCAGACAACACAACATACAACAGAAGTCTGCTATTTTCATACCTGTGTACATTGGAAAGGTGTGTCTGCAATAATAGTTGATAATAGCTGTTTGTTTTTAGGTGTATAATATGCAATAACGACAAGATGAAGAACTAGACACGTGTGCAACATCTGGGTATCTGTATTGTAGACGTTTCGCCCTCCAGTGGCTTTATCAATACAAGAACATAATGGGATGACTGTAGAACTGTAAACAAAAGACGTAGTAACTGATTACTTCGTGTTTGTATATAGTTCTACTTCAAATTATGTCCTTAAATATTGATAAAGCTACTGGATGGCGAAACGTCTACAAGAAAAATAATTCTTCAGCTGTCTGCTTCAAAACTCACCTGCTTGTCGTAGAGACTCACTGATTCACCATTCCCTTGAGGAATTAAGATTGGCCCACCACCTTGTGTCATGCCTCAGCTGACCAGTCTGTGGCCACAAATAGCTCGTGAGAATTCACTGAAGAGCAGTTATGGTGTTACATACAGAGTATACACGAAGAGACATACGCAGAGATCAAGACTTTGAGGAAACGTTTGGCTCATGAGTGGCCTTTTTAGTCCTGAAAAAATTCCTCTTACGAATTTGTGTCCTTATCTGCACGATTCTTGGGAATTCCCTCGGCGGAAAAGAACTATGGGAAAAGGAGAGGGGATGCTCGTGAGGAAGCGACCAACTCTGGAGGAATGAGACCAGGCTGGTACTGGCAGCTCAATGTACCCAAAACAGTTAACGGAAGAGGCAAGGGTTAAAAGGCCCGTAAAATTTTCTCTGTGGCTGGCTGGCCTGGCTCGCACAAAGGGCAGGTCTTAATAATTTCAGAAGCAAATTTGTCTGTAATGTTGCGGCGCCAGATTCTGTAATTGTGCTACTCAACGTGCAATATGAGTCCTAACTACGGACTTCTGAGCACAACTCCGGCAGCATAGGTTGCAGCCATTAAAGGTACAAAAGTCATGGAGTATGAAAAACAAGGCTTAGAACGGATGTGTTGGTGCACATTTGGATGTGAAAAGCCTTAAATTGATGCTCAAAAATCTTTTATTTTTTCAGACAGGTCTGGCTAATCTCTCTCTCTCTCTCTCTCTCTCTCTCTCTCTCTCTCTCTCTCTCTCTCTCTCTCTCTCTCTCTCTCTCTCTCTCTCTCTCTCTCTCTCTCTCTCTCTCTCTCTCTCTCTCTCTCTCTCTCTCTCTCTCTCTCTCTCGTTCGTTCATAATTGTTTTTAAAGCAACAAGAAACGACGACTTTAGGGACGTATGAGAGAGAAAATTAAATAATTTTTTGAGAGAGTAATAACTTTTTAAATTATTATTATTATTATTATTATTATTATTATTATTATTATTATTAAACGTTTGACACAATGGCAAAAAATTTTGCACACGAGAAAGAAACTACGAACTTTTTAAAACTATTACTAGTGTGCGTTTACTCTGTGATAAAGCGGCCTCTGTTACACAGGACTAACATACACACCCAAGTTAATGGTCCAAGTCGGACCAAAACGTCGTCATTAGTTTCGATCTCCCATGTTTAGGTCATGTGAGTTTACCTTAGTTTTGGCTAGTTTTGTTTGGTTGATGAAACGCTTGAACACGGTTCCCCCTTTCTTTCTGTTTCATTGATGAACTTACTAGACGAGAGACGAATTTGTAGACTGAGGAGATAGTTGTCACACCCTTGAGATATTACCTCAAATATAGAAGATGGTATTAGAATCATTATTATAAATTGACAATATTTCATTAAGTATCAGTGTTTTATATATATATATATATATATATATATATATATATATATATATATATATATATATATATATATTAGTGTCTCACTTGACTCAGCAGAGAGAACACCTATTCTTTGACTATGGATATTGTAGTCGTTCTCACGCTATTAAGCTAGAGGCTTGTACCTATCCTGGACGGGGGAATAAGCAGCCACTTGATCATTGGATTTTGATCCTCTTTACTGTGTTAGCCAGAACTGTTCTACTGAGAGATACACCAGTGAATTACCTTTGAAAAGACGGACTTACAAAATCCGTATCTGTGTTTATCTGTGCATTGTAGTATTTTCTTATTGTACTTCACTAATACTGAAGGTTCAGTGTTTAAGAATAATGTGTTAACTTCCTTAGAAACTTAAAGAAACCTTAAACAGTGCTTCATTAATTTATATATATAATATATATATAATATATATATATATATAATATATATATATATATATAATATATATATAGCTGCGGGATTTTCAAGGATAAGTACTGATCAACGAGGCTGACCAGATCTAAGACTGAACAGGACTCAGTGTGAATACTTTGGGAAGATTCCAGTGCAGTGAGAAAACATTACAGTGCATCGTTTCAACGCAAATAGTGGAAATGATGTGCAGTTTGTGAAGGTTGGTGAGTGGTGGTAGTGTGGAAGATGGCCAGTGTGGGTGGGGGAGAATAAGGCCTACACTGTGTGCCGGCCAAGATTATCGTATATACAAACCTCGGAAATCTCTCATAAAAACATCTACCTCCAGCACCATGCGCCATGCTTCCAGTTAACCTAGAAATGATTACGTGTCGATGCATGGAATAATTAGAGACATATGTTATGGAAAAACAATGTGTGGTTAATGTTAACGAGGGAGTGACCAGTGCCTCCTCCCCACGCCACAGGGAGAGGGAAGAGGCGCTGTGTGTAGGTGGTGAAGGAAGACACTGGTGTTCAACAGTGCACATACCCACATCTTTCATGACGTACATGGAAAACAAATAATGTTGTGTGTATTGTGTGTATTGTAAGACAGTGTGAACAATATATAGAGTGCAAAATCCATGTGTAGTGTACTCCCTCACTCCTCTCCCTGGCGACCCACCCACAACTGCCTTCCCACCCAACTACCTGTGCCTCCCTCACCCAAATCCCAGCGACACCCCTCAAGCCCTACCAGGCCACCACGGTCAAGTTCACTACCTTCCACGCACCTTACCCACCCAGCATGTCGTACTCCACTACAGTCTACTTAGCCAGATGAATGCCAGTCAGGAGGAAGCAAGCAGCCAGGGAAATGGCACGGCTGGCAATACTAGGAGAGGCAAGTGTCGGTCGTGTTTACAGCTTCGTTGTCTCAACTCTAATGGTTTCCTCCGTAAACATGGCAGCTGCCCGGGTTCAGGATGTCCTCCTGTGGACAGTGATGACCCAGAGCCACTTCAGGCACCTGAACCCACTCCAACAGATCTCATCTCATCAGATAATATCCTGGAAGCAATTAAAGCAACAGGTATCAGAACACTCACACATATTCCCAAAGCAGCCCGTCCACACGCAGCTGGGAAACTTACAGACCTCTTAATAAAAGTAAACGATGGTTCTGCTATCCTAAATGCTCCACCAACCATCAAGGCATGGCACAACTTACTACTTTTTGGCAATGTCTGCTTAGCTGTGCCGGAAAGAAGGGGAAAGAGGCTAGCCTCAATGATCATTAAATCCTTAAGAGACTTTCCTAGAGCTGATAACCTCATTCCCCTTCCCCATCAACACAAAAATGGGAGAGGCAGAACCCCCACTCACTCCACTGACAGCGAAAAAATCAGAGTCCAAGTGAGCAAGAAAATTGAAGAGGGCAACACAGTGGGAGCAATCAGAATTATCACCAGTGAAGATACAGTTGCCCCCAGAGATGCTGACACTGCTGAAGCACTTAGAGGAAAGCACCCTGCCAGGGAAACCAGGGGTACCAACAGTTCCAACACCTCTGTCCCCACTGTGGAACCACTGATTGTGCAAGACTCGGACATTTACAAAGCAATAATGTCATTCCCTTCCGGCTCTGCTGGGGGTTACACTGGAATAAGGCCACAACATTTAAAGGAAATGGTTAATCCAGTTATCGGGGAGATTGCAGAGACACTGCTGTCAGAGATCACAAGGTTCGTCAACAATTCCTTGGCTGGTCTGATTCCTGACGAGATTAAACCTTTCTTTTTTGGAGCATCACTTTGTGCCCTTAAAAAGAAGGATGGAGGAATTAGGCCAATCGCAGTGGGCAACACGTTTCGCCGCCTCGTTTCTAAAGCTGCTGTCAGAAGTATTCGCGCAGAGGCAGCCATCATGCTTCAACCAAACCAGCTTGGCTTTGGGGTCTCTCAAGGAAGTGAAGCAGCGGTTCATGCAACAAGGGCATATATCGACAACCTGCCTGAGGACAATGCAGTGGTTAAATTAGATTTCAAGAATGCATTTAATCTCCTGAAAAGGGACGTAGTATTAGCAGCTGTACAAGAACATTTTCCAGGTCTCTTCCCTTTTGTTTCAGCTGGATATAGCAAGGAATCAATGCTCCTGTTTGGAGAGCATGAAATCACATCATCAGAGGGTGTCCAGCAAGGGGACCCTCTCGCACCATTTCTCTTCTGTATAGCAGTTAGGGAAATCACAGTAAGACTGACCAGTGAGCTAAACATCTGGTTCCTGGATGATGGCACACTAGCAGGTACAAAGGAGTCCCTTGTAGATGATCTTACACAGGTGATGACACAGGGACAGGAAATGGGTCTCATCCTGAATCCATCCAAATGTGAAATCATATCAGTCAATCAACAAGTGATAGATGCAGTGCTATCAAAACTACCAGGAGCAACAGTCATTGCCCCTACTAATAGTGTCTTGCTTGGAGCACCTCTGGGAAGAGATGCCATTGACACAATTCTCAGGAAGAAACTGGAAGAATTGAGGAGAATGGAACAACGAATAGGCAATCTTGACACCCATGATGCCTTGTACCTCCTCACAAAATGCTTGAGTCTGCCCAGGTTGACATATTTCCTAAGATGTGCTCCTTCATATGATAATCCTATACTGCACGAATATGACAGTATCCTGAGGCAGATCTTTACTAAAGTACTTAACCTTACTCTAGAAGATGGGCAGTGGGACCAAGCTACACTCCCAGTCAGACTAGGAGGCATTGGTGTCCGCAAGTCATCTCAGATTGCTCTACCTGCTTTCCTGTCTTCATGCATTGCATCCAGAGGGCTTGTAGCAGCAATTCTCCCTGAACATCTTAGGGACACGATTGGAATCCATGACCAAAAGTTCGTTGATGGAGCCAGGATCTGGGATAACCTAACAGGCTCTGAAACCAGGCCTGCTCCCCCAACAACTACAAACAGTCGCACTGGGATGGCCCAATAGTAGAGAATATAGCCTCAGCAATGCTTCAGAGTGTGTCAGGGAAGGATAGAGCCCGCCTACTTGCAGTGAGAGCTCCTCATGCAGGGGACTTTCTTTTGGCTGTTCCCAACTCCAGCCTTGGCACACGCCTCGACCCACAGACCATCCGCATTGGTGTTGCCCTTCGACTTGCCGCCCCTATTCTCGCCGAACACAGGTGTATTTGTGGCAGTGAAGCAGCAGACCGATTCGGGTACCATGGTCTTGTGTGTCGTAAATCCGAGGAAAGATTGCAAGACATGAAGAGGTTAATAACATTATCAAGAGGAGCCTCACAACAGCCGGATGCCCAGCAGTAAGGGAACCACCCCAACTATGCAGATCTGATGGCAACCAAAAGCGTCCAGATGGTATCACCCTTCAAGCCTGGACAGACGGCAAGCAGGTGGTGTGGGACTACACATGTGCATCTACCTTGGCTGATACCTATCTCCAGTACACCAGGGAGGAAGGAGGGGCTGCTGCCACCTTCAGGGAGTCCCAGAAGTCGAGAAAATATGGAGAACTTGCCCATCATTATATGTTTGTTCCCATAGGCTCAGAGACCCTTGGCTCATGGGGAAAGAGTGCATCTAAGTTCCTCAAGGAGCTGGGCAAAAGACTCAACAGGGTAACTAGGGATCCCAGGGCAGCTAGTTTTCTGTTCCAGCGACTCAGCGCTGCTGTTCAGAGGGGTAATGCATGCTGTATTCTGGGCACGCGCACCAGCTCGGAAGAGCTGGATGAGATTTTCGCATTATAATCAGTGACAAAGATGTAACAATATGTACTAGACATGTATCTCTCACCTCGTGTACTGTATATGCCATCTTTATATCAACAATGTATCTCTCAAATCTTTTGTACCATATTATGTAATAAAAATATATATATATATATATATATATATATATATATATATATATATATATATAAAATTTACCAAATTAAAGAAGGCCAGGGTTCGACCCCACGACACACTGTCCCACCTCAAGAGACAACACAACGTACATGTTACCATATCCACCCGGCCATCGATCCTACAAAGATGACGCACCCAGCACAGCTGATAAAGCCCACTGTGTGGGCGACACGTAGTCAGTAAAGGATCGCATTATGCTACGTTTGTGGCTATTTTTCCATCGTGTCGGTATTTTATACGCAGTTGTACGACACTGGGAAGGACCTGGATATGTTTCCGTTCGCTATACAAGTATATTTATTATTTCTTGTCGAAATAAGACCATAATACTTGAGGAGATTCTCAGCAGCTCCTTGAAATATCTGGTAATGTAAGGAGACGTAATATAGCTTCCTCTATCGAAATCCAAATCAAACACCTGGCTGATTTATCCGCAAATTAAAATTCTTGCCTGAGGTAACTTGGGTTATCCCTGAGGCCCACTCGTCAGACGAGCGTAAGGTTAAACATGAGAGGTATTAATCCACAGAAGGGAAAAAAAATAGAGCCAAGATAATCCGTATTCATCGTCGAAGAGCATTCGTGAAGAGTTGGGATATTGAAGAAACGTATTCATTTGAAGAAATGTATGTTAATGGGGATTTCTGCTCATTTGTGAGAAACTAGTTTAAGTCACAAGTTAGCTTGGAGCACATCTGGTGAGCTAAACACAGTTAGGTTAGTGATGAGGCGCGTTCATGTGAATCTGAGATACTTGTCTAAACTAGGAGGAAGCACATTCCACATGTAAATATGTCAGATAACAAGTAGCCAAAGTAACAGAAGTTACATTACTGAGGTGTTCACCTCACTCTTCACCTCAACACATGGTCAGTATACAAAGAAATTCATGTTTTATAAATGACTTCGACGTTTCGGTCTTTCTCTATGTCTGGGTTATTTGTATATTATTCCTGAGATTGGACTCACAACAGTAAACAGAAGCAATAGGCTTAAGAATTGTCTACGCAATCCATTCCCATAACTATCCTTAGTTATTCCTCTGTTTTCGTATCCCCCCTAAGACACGCCTCGTTTTGAAAAAGAATGTGGTACCTGAGTATGGTTCACTTATTTTAGGAACAGTTGAACAAAAGAGTGTTGCCACAGATATTTTTTACTTTAGAGTTTAATCCAGTCTGGATAAATCGTCAGGTGATTAAAGGAGCCATTTCTCGCACGTCACATTAAGGTGGGTCATCAGTCTTGTTAGCCCGGATGAAGGTAAACTAGATGAAACCAGTTTTGGTTCCCACCTCACCCAGGGGAAACCTAGCAGTTATTTACACTGGAGGAGTGATGAGATTCCTCTGAGATCCCACACCTCACCAGCTGATGCACCAGCTGACCAACCTCACCAGCTGACACACACCGGCTCACTCGAATCACCAGTTAGTTCACCATCTCCGAATCGCTAGAGATCAAAAGTATATAAAAATAGGAAAGAAATTTAAGAATTCCATTTCTGGAGGGTATTTTGGTATACAAAAATTTAATTCCCAATTGTAGACGTATATAACATCTCCGCGCCGGCTTGTTTTTCGCCGAAAACGAATGAAATATAGACGAAAATATCCCGTGCAATTTCGAACAATTCAAAAACAAAAATGGAATTTAGGATCGCTGAGTTTGAGCACAGGGAAGAAATTGTCTGCTCAGGGGATTTATTGATCAACTCGAGGACAATACCAGACACAGGGAATCCGTAAAGGAAGAAGCAGCTGTGTAGATTACTACACCAGAACACTATCTCTTGTTTGATCAAGGCGGAGAAAATAACCATTATTGTGCGTAAACAATAATGCATCACCAAACAAAAGCGTCACCAGACGTCAAAAACACAGCCAATGGTACGACTACAAACACCAGCACCACAACAAAGAATACCACAGTAAACAGCGATATAACAACCAACAGCACACCCACCAACGGTATCGAAACTAACAACAGTACCGCAGCAAACAACAGAAGTACAACAGCACCCCAACAGTGCCCTCTCTTCCATTCTCCCCATAACTCGACCCTTTTTATTTTTTTTTTTATGAGAGCTTGGCAATATTACGAGCTTTAACTTCGCTGACTGTTACGTAATATTTTTTTTTTTTAGACACGGAGCAATATGCAAAATTTATTCGTGTACAACTTGTCATTATAAGGGCGCAGGTGTAATGGACGAGCAATACGATAATTGATATTGCAATATAACCAAGAAACTCACAAAATATTCTACAGTAAATCCAAAGAATACAATTAATATATATATATATATATATATATATATATATATATATATATATATATATATATATATATATATATATATATATATATATATATATATATATGCAGTTATAAGAGGTATTACCAGGAGATACTGCTGACACTCACCGACTTATTGACTGATTTACTGATTGACTTCTTGACTGATTTACTAATTGACTAATTCTCTGATTAATTAACTGGCTCACTGACTGAGAGGCAGACTAACTGTGACCTCCTTACTGACTCAGTGGGTCACTTGATTATTCAAAGCTCGTATTCATCAAAAAGCAACTATTGCGAGGTAATATTCATGACAGTTTTTCCTGGTATCATCAGGGGGATTATATGAAGTTTCATTTAAATACCACTGATGAAAAATAAGAAGAAAAATAAATAGCTTATGTCGAAAGGTTTTCTGTGGCCCTAAGTCAAAAGGATTTACACACACACACACACACACATAGTTCTTGCTGAATAATCAGGAAGCCGGCTTTAGGCCTGAGTGCCGAGGATGGGTGATGATGCTGGTGGTGATGGTGGTGGTGATAGTGGTGGATCCAGTTGCTACCAGCCCCCTTCCCCTCTACTTCAATATTGGCTTCCAATACCAGCAGCAGCAGTAACCCTGTTCCATTCTCTGTCTACCGCCCTCCCTCCCTATATCTCACCCCCCTTATTCCATGTCTATCTGACTTACTCTCCCTTCCTGTCTCCCCGTCTCTGTCTACTACTCAATCTCATCCACACTCTCGCTATCCCACACTCAAAACAACTTTAGTCTTCATTTGTGTGTCAGTGGCATTATATGCCTGACACAATATACGGATTAAGACATTTTATTAATACGTTTCGCTCTCCTGGCGAAACGTTGCCACAATGTCACATTAGTTGCACTTGTGTCCTTTTTACCTATCATATTGTCGGTAATTCTACCAACATTATTAGTTTCACACCAACTCCACTACTCCCACACTACTACTCCCACGGTACTATTACCACACTACTACTCCCACAGTACTATCCCACAGTACTACTCCCACACCACTACTCCCACACTACTACTCCCACACTACTACTCCCACACCACTACTCCCACACCACTACTCCCACACCACTACTCCCACACCACTACTCCCACAGTACTACTCCCACACTACTACTCCCACACCACTACTCCCACACCACTACTCCCACACCACTACTCCCACACCACTACTCCCACACTACTACTCCCACACTACTACTCCCACACTACTACTCCCACACCACTACTCCCACACCACTACTCCCACACCACTACTCCCACACCACTACTCCCACAGTACTACTCCTCGGGACATTTTATCGTCTCTCATCAATTTTGCGAGGTGTCTCACCTGCCAGAGTCACCCACCAACTATGTCTCCACTTCAGTCACCCGTCACACAGCGCCTCACCTTGGCAACCCAGTGTGGCTTATTTCCTCTGGGTACTTTGGTCGTCTTATGTGAGTCGTAATGGCCGGTTAAAACCCAGGTACCTGCTTGATGGTTAAGACACATAGGTAACAGATGGTAGCTTTATTATTAAAACGTTTCGCCTACGCATTAGGCTTCTTCAGTAAATTACAGAGGTAGCAATTGTGGTAGTGTAATGAAAATGATGTAATTAGTCCATAAAGCTTGGAGATCTAATAGACACAAACAAGGGTTCCTCGTCAGAGGCGCACAAGGTCTCATTGCAACATGCAGACACGGTGCTCTAGTCAGACGTACACAAGTTAATCATTACACATGCAAGACGAGGTCCATGCCTGTAAGACAGTCTTGCGTGAAGGTCTTACACTGGTAAGACCTTCACACAAGACACTAGTCTTGCCGACTAGTGTCTTTAAAGTTGTCTTCTGGAATTAATATCGTCAGCATAACTTATTCTTTAATGAGTTTGTAAGTTAGAATAAGTTTTATGGTGGAGGTCTCTGGTAATACTCGAACCCTCTCTAGTAGGTTGATGGTGGGCAGGGAGATGAGGGGGAGTGAAGGGGTCGGCATGGGGAGGGAGACAGTGCAGCGAGAAGTGGGAGGGATGGTAGGAAGGTGAACAGGAGGGAGAAGGAAGGGATGGGAAGGGAGGATTGCAGGAAGGGATGAGAAGGAAGAATTGCAGGAAGGGATGGGAAGGGAGGGTTGCATGAAGGGAGGGAGGGTTGCAGGAAGGGAGGGTTGCAGGAAGGGAGGGTTGTAGGAAGGGAGGGTTGCAGGAAGGGAGGGTTGCAGGAACGGAGAGTTGCAGGAGGGGTTGCAGGAAGGGAGGGATGGGAAGGGTTGCAGGAAGGGAGGGATGGGAGATAATCTCGCAATTACCACACGGAGGATCGAGCTTCCATCACGCATGACCCATGGGGGTTTAGTGCATTACATATATACAGCAAATCAACAAAATTCCGAAATTACTTTCCACTGAATAAAAAAAATCCCCCAGTGGAGGGTTCTTGATTCAAGGATCTGATGCCAAGATCCTTTTCCTTGGATCAAACAAGATTACACCCCATTCCTTAGGTGCTATGTAACCACTTCGGGTTTAGCGCTTCCCCCATGATTACAGTGATGGTAATGACCTGAAAACAGCTTGATGGTGCACACACACACACGCACACACGCACTCACACACACACGCACTCACACACACACACACACACACACACACACACACACACACATACACACACACACACACACACACACACACATACACACACACACACACACACACACACACACACATACATACATATACACACACACACACATACATACATATACATACATACATATACATACACACACACATACATACACATACACATGCACATACATACACATACATACACACACACACACATACACATACATACATATACATACACACACATACATACACATGCACATACATACACATACATACACATACACACACACATACACACACCAGGAGCTGAGTCTCGACCCCTGCAACCACAATTAGGTGAGTATATACACACACACACACATGACTAGTCCCAGAACTAAGGGGATTGTCCTACGAAGAAAGGTTAAGGGAAATCGGTCTGACGACACTAGAGGACAGGAGGGTTAGGGGAGACATGATAACGACATATAAAATACTGCGAGGAATAGATAAGGTGGACAGAGACAAGATGTTCCAGAGAGGGGACACAGAAACAAGGGGTCACAATTGGAAGTTGAAGACTCAGATGAGTCAAAGGGATGTTAGGAAGTATTTCTTCAGTCATAGAGTTGTCAGGAAGTGGAATAGCCTAGAAAGTGACGTAGTGGAGGCAGGAACCATACATAGTTTTAAGACGAGGTTTGATAAAGCTCAGGGAGCAGGGAGAGAGAGGACCTAATAGCAATCAGTGAAGAGGCGGGGCCAGGAGCTATGAATTGACCCCTGCAACCACAAATAGGTGAGTATACACACACACACACACACACTGAAAGAAAACAGATGAAAGCAATAAACATACTATTTATTTTTGTCCTAAGGCCGCCGCCACCGCCGCCGCCTCCGCCGCCGCCGCTGCTGCTGAAAAAAAATTAGAGAATTTTACAGTGCTTTTTGCATAATGTGATATCACCTATTTACTGTGATCTTCTTGTATATATATATATATATATATATATATATATATATATATATATATATATATATATTAATATATATATATATATATATATATATATATATATATATATATATACTTTTGGGACTGCATTACTTTTATTTTTGACTGATAAGATTTAAGACATGTGCAGCAACAGCGTGTAGGAACATGTGGTCAGAGGTTTGACTGGTCCACTATGGTCCACAACGGCTCCTGTCAATCACAGCTTGACGCACTTCTAAATTCAATCCATCTTCTATGCAAATTTTTACTGATGGCTTTTGCATCTACTGAAAAATGATGAGAGTGATGGAGAATGATTATTTCAGTTTTATTATTTTAGTGTTCACTTCGTTATGGAGGAATAAAACTGAAAAATCCCAAATTCGTAATAGTTCCGAGCTATTCATTTAATTCGGGTTTAGAGCGACAAGACAAAACTACTGAACACCGGCTCCTACACTCGGGGACTGATTACCCCATCTTCCTCTGTCTTATGGGTATAGTTCTACAAGGTTAAGGACTGATTATCCCATCTTCCTCTGTCTTTTGGGTACGGCTCTGCATAGCTGAGAGACTGATTACCACATCTATTACTATCTTCATATATCATAGCTGTTTTGAACAGGTATTGCACGTGTCTCTAATTCCTCAAAACTTACTAAAATTGGTATTTACATATTTGTTTATTTCTCGAAGATAAAACTAAAAGGTTGATTACCTTGAGTTTTCTGGTCTATATATATTTTTTTGATGGGCGAAGAATGTGATACGAATCGTGAGCATTCGTAAGATGCAAAGGCGTAGTGTATCTCCCAGTATCCTTGAAGCGTATCTCCCAGTATCCTTGAAGCGTATCTCTCAGTATCCTCGAAGCGTATCTCTCAGTATCCTCGAAGGGTATCTCCCAGTATCCTCGAAGCGTATCTCCCAGTATCCTCGAAGCGTATATCCCAGTATCCTCGAAGGGTATCTCCCAGTATCCTCGAAGCGTATCTCCCAGTATCCTCGAAGCGTATCTCCCAGTATCCTCGAAGGGTATCTCCCAGTATCCTCGAAGCGTATTTCCCAGTATCCTCGAATCGTATCTCCCAGTATCCTCGAAGTCTATCTCCCAGTATCCTCGAAGGGTATCTCCCAGTATCCTCGAAGGGTATCTCCCAGTATCCTCGAAGGGTATCTCCCAGTATCCTCGAAGGGTATCTCCCAGTATCCTCGAAGGGTATCTCCCAGTATCCTCGACGTGAGACAAGGCTTATAGAGTCCTCCTTTGATCACGTATTCCAAGAGACCACAATTTTTCACAAATATATACTGCAAAACAGGAATTTTATGAACCATTCATTTTTACACCCATATATTCAGAGAAATCTAGGCGCTTTGTATCATTATTTTTTTTTTAATTTTCATTAATTGATTCACAGTAAATTTTGCGAAGTGTTGTGAGTGTAATGCAATAACTCCCGTGAGCGCTGAACTCTGAAGTATGAGTGGCGCTGAACTCTGAAGTATGAGTGGCGCTGAACTCTGAAGTATGAGTGTAAAGAGCTGAACAGGACCTGCCTCCATTACCATAGATATTCCTTTCTTCCATAATGGTTTGGTACACAGTGACGGCACAGCCTCCACCAGTAACCTGGCCAGCAGCTGCAGTTACAGCAGGAACAGCAGACGCAGCAACAACAGAAGCAGCAGAGGCAATAATAGTAACAGCATCGGCAGCTGCAACACAAAGTCTACCAGCAGCAGCTTAAGTAAGCCATTAGCCCACCACAACTAACTTACACTCACCATTACCACCACTACCACCATTACCTACACCAGGACCACCAGCACTGATTCAACATTAGCTACATCCTCCTCTGTCCCCACCCCACCACCTCCACATTCATAACTATCACCATCATCACCACCACGACAATTACCACCATCACCACAACTATCACCATCACCATCTACCTAAGACCACTACCATCATTGTCCCATTCCCACAATAACTGCTACCACCACCACCCACACAACCTCCACTCCTGCCTGGCTAGTTCCTACACGATAACCTTTACCACGGCAATGTGGAGAGAGAGAGAGAGAGAGAGAGAGAGAAGAGAGAAAGAGAGAAAGGGGAAAGGAGCAAAGGGAAAGTCTTAAGGGAAGGGGAGAGAAGGAAGTGGAAACGAGAGTAGATATTTGCTACAGACGCATAATTTCCGCTATTTCCGCTTGCCCACTAACTTAATTTAGCTTTGCGGGGTCCCTCCTATTTAAAAAAAAAAATACCCCGATCTCCATATTCCAGCAGGAAGTGGGAAAAAATATTGCTAAAAAACGGAAAGGTGGAGGTGTTAGGTTAGGTAAGGTTTGTCAGGGAGCAGAACAAGTGTTTCCTGACGCGGATCTTTTGGTCATCTGTCGGATGCCTCCCGCTGGCTTACCCGTCCACCTCTTTAAAAATTATGGCCCTGATTATAACCATTAGGCCATTATCTGGTGTTAAGACAAATGTTCAACAGTTATATTTATTCCGAAACGTATCGCCTACACAGTAGGCTTCTTCAGTCGGGTACAGAGTACTGTCGCTTCAAACTTCACATTGTTCCAGACTATGGAACAAACTACTTCTCCAGGCTAAGGGACTGACCACCTCAAAGCTACGTCTTCAAGGGAGATGGACTGATAACATCGTCTTCACATCTCTACTGCTGTACATGTGTCTTATCAACACGTCGGTATTGTATACCATTTTTATATTTAGTAGTGAAGTGGTCTGGCTTCCCACAGTGTCACTTAAGCGGTGTGACCAGGTGTAACACCTCCATCCAAGTGTCACTTAAGCGGTGTGACCAGGTGTAACACCTCCATCACAGTGTCACTTAAGCGGTGTGACCAGGTGTAACACCTCCATCACAGTGTCACTTTTTCAACTCTGACATTTAGTAAGCGTGATGTAAACAATCAATGGTATTCAATACCGTCAAGGTGTAGCAATAAACACGTACACAACAACTGGATATCTTTGTTACGTTGACGTTTCGCCAGCCAGTGGCTTTATCGGCACAAATACTGAAGACTGAGGAGGGTGGAAGATGAGGTAATCAGTCCCCGTGAGGCTGGTGTATTGAACCGCAGTCTTGATAGTAAGTAAGTAAGTTTATTCAGGTATACACAAATAGTTACATAGATTATCATACATAGCAGCATATGTGTAGAAAACCCAGGATAACCCAAAAAAGTCAGACACTGACAGAAAGACTTGGGCTTATGTACTGACAGAAAGACTTGGGCTTATGTAGTGGAGTCAGATGCCATGAAAGTAATGTCAGTGGTAAGTGTCGTTGTTTGTGTTTGTGTATTTGTGATGGTGTATTTTTTTATTTCTTTTAATTGTGAGTGTTTATTTGTTACTATTTGAATTTGTCTGTGATTGTGTATTTGTGATTGTTTTTCCTGTTTTTTTTTTTTAGATTTTTGCTTGTGATTTTTGTATTTGCGATTGTTTATAATCGATTATTTCTAATTAGTGATTATCTATTTCTTCTGTTTTCCCGAATTATCAAATTATCTTCTTCTATACTTCCAACCTTCCATCGTTCTCGTACATCTCCTCCTCCCTCTACTACCACCACCACTACTACTACCACTACTACTTTTCCTCCTCTTCATCCTCCTCTCTCTACACGTGTGTAAAACAGACCACCCGAAACAATCATCATTTGTCGAGAAATTCTTCATCATCAGTGAAGGACGCCATGACGGAGTCTCCCTCTCAGCTTACAACAGAAAACAGAAGCCGCTGTCTCAGTCTTGAGAGGGATTCCAGTTCTCTTTAAAAAAGGAAACGAATCCCTTAGTCTCAGAACATCAGAGGGATCCCGTTGTCTCATCTAGGATGTGAATAACGGTGTTTCAAACGAGGAAGAGATCCCGTTGTTTCCAACAGGACATGAATCCCCTTGTTTTCAACAGGAAACGGTTGATATTGTCTGGAAGAGAACACGGATGCAGTCGACTCCCAACAGGAGATTTATCCCGTTGTTTGCCAACAGGGAAAGAAAGGGATTCTGTTGCCTTCAATAGGAAAATGATTCCGTAATCTCCCAAGAGGCGAAGGATTCCGTTGTCTACCGTTGTGCCCCGTTGACTTATTAATATTACAAGCTGACCGTTAAAGGTCTTAAGCAAAATATTAAAATTGGTGTAAATTGACCATTCAAAATTAGGGTAGAAGCTAAAATAAGGTAAAATAGGTGAAAATAAATCAAAATTATTATTATTATTATTATTATTATTATTATTATTATTATTATTATTATTATTATTATTTATTATTATATTATTATTTGTATTATTTATTATTATTATTATTATTATTATTATTATTATATAATGTGTCCGTAGTTCGATTGGTAGCGCACTCAGCTCACACACTGAGGTCCGGGGGTCGATCCCCTGTACGGGTGAAAACATTAGGGACGTGTTTCCTTAAGACACCTGCTGTCACCGCTCACCCATCAATAAAATAGGCACCTGGGTGTTAGTCGACTGGTGTGGGTCGCATCCTGGGACAAACTTGACCTAATTTGCCCGAAATGTTCTGAATAATAATAATAATAATAATAATAATAATAATAGAAGAGGAGCAGTGTGAACCTCACTCGGTCAGCAACATCAGCAACGTTGCAGAAGGCATCGTGAGCCGAATCCAGGAGAGTCTTAAATATGTCCAAACTCCTTAAATGAGGAGACGGGGGAAGAAGGGGGCACTGACCCCCCAGACCTCGGGAACCAACCTGTCCAATATGCTAATTTCTATCATAAGTTGTTTTTTTTTTTCACTGAAAAGTTGCATAGTGGCCGAGTCTGTGCTCGAATACATAAGTTTAAAATTATTTGAGTCTCCAGTTGACATAATGGCTTTTAAAAAAAGTTTTGATGGGAATTCTATTTTGTTGGTGTTTAAATGACTAGTTCACCCAGTACAAGGTGATCCTGGGTGAGGTGAGATTCTGCTTCTCTTCAGGTCTGAGATGATGGCAAGGCATCCAAGGGTGTGGTGTATACCTGCCGTGAGATGGGACTCGTGTCTAATACAGAGTATTTGTAGCAGTTGTTGTCAAGTAGGTCCCAGATGTGCCTTAAGGGTTACGTTAGTTCCCCTTAAGGCACCTCTCGGATCTATTTTTCCCCTAAAATCTACCTTGTTCATAATTACTATCGCATTTGCTTTCCTTTCGTAAGGTGAAGTCCAGGATCTTTCCTTAATTCATGGTATAACTTAACAAATCTTTGAGGACAATTATATTGCAGCACAATTGTCCTCAAAGCAGACAAAGCAAATGTGATAGTAATTATGAATAAGGTACTAGATTATAGGGGAAAAAATAAACATGATATTAGGAGACAGGGAAACTCACGAGCCTCTTAAGGTAAATTAATTACGTCAAATGAAGGGTTGAAAACTGAAATCAATTCCAGATATGACGTTTACTTGCGTTACCAGGCTGCGTCACTGACTGATGACTGCTATGTAGCAGTGAGGGGAAGCTTCTCAAGACCAAAAAGGCGCAATACCGTAACTGGAATAATACACAAATAACCCGGACATAGGAGAGAGGAGCTTACCACGACGTTTCGGTCCCACTTGGACCATTTACAAAGTCACACTGACACAAAAGAGTGAGGGAGACAGTATGTAGAGGCGAGGGAGCCAGTGACGGTCCCGTCCCTGGCAACAACAGAATAGCAACAACAAAAATAGCAACAATAATAGGAGCTACAACTACAATAGTATCTACAACAATAATAAAAAACAAAGACAACAACAACAACAGCCCAGGAAGCATTTTACATAAGGGTATTTAAGGATTACCAACTTACAAATAAAGGTAGGGAAGGGGGAGGGGTAGGGGAAAGGAGGAGGAGGAGGAGGAGGAGGAAGGAAGGAAGGGGGAGGAAGAGATGGAAGGTCATTTTCCACTAAAATGGATATTCGATTTAGGCTTAATTCCGCTGGCCGAACAAGTGGATTTTGAATCACAGGATCCAATTCGTGTCTCTCATGCCTAATGCTAATTGCGTTTTGTAGCGATTGTGGAGAAAATGTTCGTGTCTGGGAATGTGGCGTCAACCTTACTAAACGGGATCATTAAGCAGTGTGTGTTTGTATGTGTGTACACCTATAGGTGATATAATGAAGCTAAAACTCCAGCTCTTGGTCCCCACTTCACATCTATTTCACAACTGATGGCTTGACTCCCTATGATTTTTCTCGTATTTATATTAATTTAATGCAATATGTCATCATTGCAGCCTCTCACAGTGGTTCGCGGTGAACATTCTTTTCTGTGTAAAAATTTTTTATGCACATCCCACGATGTGTGAAACTGTCCAGACTACTCGAACACCACAACACATGTTCAACAGTTGGGTATCTCTATTGTTGAAACGTTTCACTTGCTATGCAGGCTTCCTCTGTCGAATCCAGAGGTGGCCAGTATTGTAGACAGCCTTGAAAAAGTAGTTTTGAGGAGGTCTGTCCCCCAGCCTTGAGGGACCCCATACTTGGCAGGTCATTCTCAGACTGAACTCTTACATGCAGAGTGTAATAAGAGGAGGAAATATTACTTGAATCTTCTGGACTTGGGTACGGTGAGAGGATTCCAGTGATGAGTGGAAGCCAATTTGTGAGACCTAACCACCAGTCTCCGGGGACTGACTGCTGGATCCCTTGGCTTCAACGATGAAAATCGAGACATAAATGCTTATCTCTCGTCTTTTACCGTCTATTTGCTGCCTTCCTGGCTGGCTGAATGCTTGCTTGCCTACCGGACCACAGCCAGACTACCTGCCTCTTCGCCTGCCTATCTGACTACTGCCAGACTACCTGCCTGACTACCTGCCTGCCTGCCTGCCTGCCTGCCTGCCTGCCTTTTCCGAGTGAATCGTCGAGTTGAATGGCAACTTTGCATTAAGTTTGAAAAATTCTGCAGCCGATATTACAGGGATATATTAGGCATGTTCTTTCTCTATGCTAAAAGCTTAATAACTTACTTGATAGTGATGATAAACTCAGACGCACAGTGTATATAGAAGAGCAAGGAAAGAGAAAAGAGAGGAGGAAGAGAGAGAGAGTTGAGGTGAGGTGAGAAAAGAAATGAGAGAGCAATGAGAAAGGAGGGAAGGGGAGAGAAGTGTTGAATGTGGGGTGACTGTAGTTTATACGAGTATATTATGGCACTTTGTAAAATTGTTCGTCTATCCACTATTGGATGGAAGTAATATATAGTTTTACCAGGGCCTGTCCCAGTTGTAAGGCTGGTAGATCAGGGAGTTTTACCAGGGCCTGTCCCAGTTGTAAGGCTGGTAGATCAGGGAGTTTTACCAGGGCCTGTCACAGTTGTAGGGCTGGTAGATCAGGGAGTTTTACCAGGGCCTGTCCCAGTTGTAAGGCTGGCAGATCAGGGAGTTTTACCAGGGCCTGTCCCAGTTGTAAGGCTGGTAGATCAGGGAGTTTTACCAGGGCCTGTCCCAGTTGTAAGGCTAGTAGATCAGGGAGTTTTACCAGGGCCTGTCCCAGTTGTAGGGCTGGTAGATGAGTGTTTTACCAGGGCCTGTCCCAGTTGTAGGGCTGGTAGATGAGTGTTTTACCAGGGCCTGTCCCAGTTGTAGGGCTGGTAGATGAGTGTTTTACCAGGGCCTGTCCCAGTTGTAGGGCCGGTAGATCAGGGAGTTTTACCAGGGCCTGTCCCAGTTGTAGGGCTGGTAGATCAAGGTTATTGGCTTTGGCCTTGGTTCAGAGCCAATAGTCTGAGACTACAATAAGTATATTAACAACCATCGTCATCAGATCGCCTTGTGATGGTTGAAAGGCCACAATACTGACCACCTGGGTAATGCAAAGGAAAGTACCCCAGAGGAAAAAAATATTCTGAACGATTTTTATCCCCAAAGGTGAGCTATTCTCAAGTCATGACTTGAAAAAGAGAACACTCGTGAGCGAAACGTCATGCTTTGTTTCGGCTTTTGCTCCCTAGTTTAGTGCTAATATACAGTACAGATAGGTGAATAAAAATCGGTGTGTTTAATTAGTAAATAAAAATAGGTGAATATAAATAGGTGAATACACAACGGTGAGTGTACACAACGGTGAGTGTACACAACGGTGGGTGTACACAACGGTGGGTGTACACAACGGTGGGTGTACACAACGGTGGGTGTACACAACGGTGGGTGTACACAACGGTGGGTGTACACAACGGTGGGTGTACACAACCGTGAGTGTACACAACGGTGGGTGTACACAACGGTGGGTGTACACAACGGTGAGTGTACACAACGGTGGGTGTACACAACGGTGGGTGTACACAACGGTGGGTGTACACAACGGTGGGTGTACACAACGGTGAGTGTACACAACGGTGAGTGTACACAACGGTGGGTGTACCCAACGGTGGGTGTACACAACGGTGGGTGTACACAACGGTGGGTGTACACAACGGTGAGTGTACACAACGGTGAGTGTACACAACGGTGAGTGTACACAACGGTGGGTGTACACAACGGTGAGTGTACACAACGGTGAGTGTACACAACGGTGAGTGTACACAACGGTGAGTGTACACAACGGTGGGTGTACACAACGGTGAGTGTACACAACTGTGGGTGTACACAACGGTGAGTGTATACAACGGTGGGTGTACACAACGGTGGGTGTACACAACGGTGAGTGTACACAACGGTGGGTGTACACAACGGTGAGTGTACACAACGGTGGGTGTACACAACGGTGAGTGTACACAACGGTGGGTGTACACAACGGTAGGTGTACACAACGGTGGGTGTACACAACGGTGAGTGTACACAACGGTGGGTGTACACAACGGTGAGTGTAAACGGTGAGTGTACACAACGGTGAGTGTACACAACGGTGAGTGTACACAACGGTGGGTGTACACAACGGTGAGTGTACACAACGGTGAGTGTAAATAATGTAGAAACACTGCGTGAACTGCCGTTGATAAATTACAAATGAATAAACACTCAGTCTTGTGAGTGAAGTTACTAAATACTTTAATAAGTCTCATACTTATACATCCTCCTCCTCCTTCTTTATTCTTCCCTCACGTCTCCTCTTGTTAATCCTCTTCCTCTCCTATCCTTCTCCATACCTTCTCCTCCTCCCTGATCCTTCTCCACGATTCCTACATACCATTACCCATTCATTCTATTTTCTTTACTCCAAGTATCGATAATCTCTTTCTTCCACTATTTATCTATCCCTCCCTCCTTCCCTCTCTCCCTCTTTCTCTATCATTCCTTAAAAACTCTGACTACCTTTCTCTTCCTACCTACCTCCTTCTGTCTCTCACTTCTTGCCTTTCTCTCTGCCTTTCCATTTCCTTCATTCTCTCCCTCACTTTATGCCTCCCTCCTTTTCTACCTTCTTACCTTACTGCTTTTCTCTTTTCTGCCTTATTTCCCCTCTTTCCCTTTTGTAACTCACCCTCCTTCATTTGTTCCCTTTCCGTCCCATAACTGGCCCTCTCATTTATCCTGCATCAGTCTCACTCTCTCTAAACATCGTTCTATTTCCTGTCTCCTCCACTGACTTCCTCCTTCCCATAGTTTTTCAGTCTCTCACAGTCCTCTCCATCTCTCCAAACATCTCTTCTTTCCACATTTTCTCTCATATTCTTCCACGTGTCTCCTTGAACATCACCCCTTTTCTCTCATCTTCCTCAGCATCACCACTCTCCTCCAGCCTCTCATCTTCTCTCATCTTGTCTCCTCTCCAAACATTCTGGTGTCTCCGGCTCGTTCAGTGTCTTCCTCAGCTTCCAATCTACATACACATTGCCTGCCATCCTGACACCCTTCACTCCTTCCAGGCTAACCGCTCAACCAGCGTCTTGGGTTGTCAGCCATCGTCTTGGGGCGTCAACCAGCGTCTTGGGTTGTCAGCCATCGTTTTGGGGCGTCAACCAGCGTCTTGGGTTGTCAGCCATCGTCTTGGGGCGTCAACCAGCGTCTTGGGTTGTCAGCCATCGTCTTGGGTTGTCAGCCATCGTCTTGGGTTGTCAGCCATCGTCTTGGGTTGTCAGCCATCGTCTTGGGTTGTCAACCAACGTCTTGGGGTGTCAACCAACGTCTTGGGGTGTCAACCAACGTCTTGGGGTGTCAACCAACGTCTTGGGGTGTCAACCAACGTCTTGGGGTGTCAACCAACGTCTTGGGGTGTCAACCAACGTCTTGGGGTGTCAACCAACGTCTTGGGGTGTCAACCAACGTCTTGGGGTGTCAACCAACGTCTTGGGGTGTCAACCAGAGTCTTGGGGTGTCAACCAGAGTCTTAGTATGTCCACTGGCGTCTTAATGACAACCAGTAGCACACACACACAAACACACCTGGAGGGGCCAGGAGCTGAGTCTCAACCCCTGCAACCACAATTAGGTGAGTACACAGGCCACTAACCTCACTGAAATAAAAAGATTATCGTAGAGTATGAAGAACCAGAATGAAACCCTTACCTAATTAAGAAAATAAACCCAAGAGGAGGCATGATAAAAGCATACAAAATACTTAGAGAATCTGATAAGGTTGACAAAGATAGAATGAGAGGTGGAAAACAGGTACATAAGGGCACAGGTAGAAGTCAAAGATACAGATGATTCCCAGAGATGTCAGAAAGTATTTTTTCAGCCTAAAAGTGATCAGAAGTGGAGGCAGGATGTATTTGTAGCTTTAAAAATATGCATAAAAGGGCACAAGAAGTTACGATGGAGTAAACTCACCTAGTGGCAAATTATGACGCAAGGCCAGGAGCTAGAACTCGACTCCCTTAACCACAATAAGTGAGCACAGAGTATAGATAGGTGAATACACACCTAGTACAGAAACACTGCATGAAATGCTAGTTATAAACCATACCACGGGTGGGGTTCGAACCCGCGATCAGAGAATCTCAAAACGTGTCATTACGATTTCGTGAGTCTAGTTATAAACTGTGTTAGGTAAGTGAACACATGTGCAGCTAATGCGCCGTTTTTATTGTGGAAGTGTTTCGCCACACAGTGGCTTCATCAGTCCAATACAAAGAAGTATGTTTGAAGATCTGAAGGAGTTTGAGGTAATCAGTCCCTCATCCTGGAGTCGATGTAATCAGTCCATAAGTCTTGAAAAAACTGATGGACTGATTATATTGACTTCAGGCTGAGGGACTGATTACCTCAAACTCCTTCAGATCTTCAACAATTCTTCTCTGTATAGGACTGATGAAGCCACTGTGGCGAAACAAAGATACCCAAGTGTTGCACATGTGTCTAATTTATCAACTTGTCGGTTCTCTGGACCAATTATCTGCATTATTGTTGGAGTTAATGAAGATACACTGTAAAACAAACAACAACCAGCAAATTCTGTCTCATAAAATTGATTTCTATGACAAGGTAACAGAAGGGCGACAAGAGGGAGACAGGAGAGTGGGTAGACTGCATATTCTTGGACTGCAAGAAGGTATTTGACACTACCGCATCAGAGAAATACAGTAGATACATACATAAAAAGTGGTCTGGAAAGATGTGTGAGAAGATGCAAGTATGAGAAGTGAGGTTCCGTAATGAGAAGTGAGGTTCCGTAATGAGAAGTGAGGTTCCGTAATGAGAAGTGAGGTTCCGTAATGAGAAGTGAGGTTCCGTTTTGGATAATTGTGACTGACATGTCGTAAGAAACAGTCCGATTTTTTCTCTGTCCGCAGGTGACGCGAAAGTAATAATTAAAATATAAACCAAACACAACAAACTGGACATAGAGAAACTGCGTAATTTGTCAAGCATGAATTTGTTGGAATTCAATCACAGTAAATACAAGAATTTGTGAAAAGGGGAGAATGGCAGGAAAGAGGATCGAAAGGCCTTGTATTCGGTGTTTACACCTCACCCATCCCTCAGTTTTGTTTGGAACTTCACAATTTGATCTTCCACAGCATCCCCCCTCTCTCTCTCTCTCTCTCTCTCTCTCTCTCTCTCTCTCTCTCTCTCTCTCTCCACTCTTCCTGGGTTGATCAAACGTCCTCCTGTCAATACTTCTGACGAAGCATAACAAATTAATTCAGCGTCTCGACGTCGGTATAATGACGTCAAACTCTTGCCTGTTGCATCATACACAGTGAAGTGCTTTTTCCTTAGAGGCTGAT
Source organism: Cherax destructor (assembly GCA_009830355.1). Classification (NCBI taxonomy): domain Eukaryota; kingdom Metazoa; phylum Arthropoda; class Malacostraca; order Decapoda; family Parastacidae; genus Cherax; species Cherax destructor. The sequence continues at coordinate 444,067 of WNWK01000096.1, read as the reverse complement.
AGATGAGCCTGTCTATCTGGCCTCAAGAGGGAGCCTTTGATGCTGGTGAAGGGCTCTCGATCAGAGGAATCTGAACCCCTTCCCTTTACCCTCCCATTCCCCTCCCATTTCCTGTTGTTTCCCCAGGCTATGTACGATATCTACTGCCATAGCATTATTTTCCGCAGAATATTATAACAATAAAAAAATCACAAACAAAATCGACACTGATAAGACATTAAAAAAAAGATAAATAAGAAAGAGTGAGAAAAAAAATCATTCCCTAATTTCCTTACATCAAGAACAAAAATTAAAAAAATATATAAACTGATTGTTTTCCAGTTTTATTGTTTTTTTCTTTTTTGGAATTATTTCGAGAAAGCTTTTCCCTAAGCTCCACTTACACTAAGAAGCTTTACATAACACAAGGTGTTAGACTTACTTATGCCCAGGAAATATGATTACCAGTGTGTGGCAGCTTAATATATAATGAAACCCGTCTGTAAGAAACTTTTATGATTGTGTTGTAGTAGTGGTAGTAGTAGTAGTAGTAGTAGTAGTAGTAGTAGTAGTAATAGTGGTAGTAGTAGTAGTAGTAGTAGTAGTAGTAGTAGTAGTAGTGGTGGTAGTAGTAGTAGTGGTGGTGGTAGTAGTAATGGTGGTAGTAGTAGTGGTAGTAGTAATGGTAGTAGTAGTAGTAGTGGTGGTGGTAGTAGTGGTAGTAGTAGTGGTAGTAGTAGTAGTAGTAGTAGTAGTAGTAGTGGTGGTGGTAGTAGTGGTGGTGGTGGTAGTAGTGGTGGTGGTGGTAGTAGTAGTGGTAGTAGTAGCAGCAGTACACCATCTGTTACGTCATGGTATTAGTACACAAATGGTTACGTAATGGCAGTACACTTACTCCTGCAGCATAAACAAGTGGCACTTGAAGCATAAAAGATGAGCACTTGAAGGATACACTTAAGTGTCAGTGTAATAATATATCCCATAGGGAGAAATTATTATACGTCCTTAATTAATTTAATTTGGTTTAATGGCGTAATGTAAAGTAGTTCCCTGTTTCTTTGTTCACTGTTAGGAAGTGGGAACAGGAACGGGGAGGGAGAGTGGGAACGGGAGAGAGGGAACAGGAACAGGGAACGGGAATAAGGCGGGAGGTTGGGAACGTGTGCATTATTCCTGGCTAAGAACTGCTTGATACCTGAACGCATTTAAAAGCCTCCAGCGTCAGTCCCCGGAGTACGGTGCTCTAAATCCACTGTAGTAATTAGAGGTGGTCAGTCCCTCTGTGTTGACAGGTGGTCAGTCCCTCTGTGTTGACAGGTGGTCAGACCCTCCGTGTTGACAGGTGGTCAGACCCTCTTGACAACTGAGGGACTGACCACCCTCAAATCTACCTCCATATCATTTCACTGTTCGCACAAGAATTTGTTTTGACTTGCGTTACTTTGCAATAAGATCAGGGTAAACAGCAAACTTTATGTTAAGCATTAAACCCGTGTGGGTAGAGACACGTTCCTGCTGACAGCGACACAACACACTAGCAAATCTTTTATCACCTTAGATTAGAAATTTTTCGCAGTTTACCACTCAAGTCTTGGATCCCAAACAGGAACAACTCGGTTATTATAGTGTAAGTCTGTCGCTCCCTCCACTGTTATCTCTCACCTTTGAGTCATTGTAGAAGCCAGACAAAGGCATTAATCTCAAACCTGTCTGCTGCAGACACCCCCGAGGGTGTAACAGTCCTGTGTAGTGCCTCACATTGCACTTCGTAACTTCAAAAGGAAGAGAAAACATAGGCTGCCTTGATTTTACGTCTTATCTCTTGCAAAAGAGACAGAAGGACTCGGGGAATAATATACCTTTGTGAAGAGGCTCCTTTAAACTGGCCAAAATACGAAGGATATGAAGTGCAGAATTTTTAATTTTGCGTAGAAATATCTGACTTTCAGTTCCTTGCAAGATCCTAATAAGAGAGAGGCCCCAGTCTGCGCTTTTCTGTGAAAACTGTCAAGCCCAGATTGTCCACGCAGCTCTGTGAAAGCTCTCTTGCTATTTTTATGCAGATCTGTATGCAAATCCTCATTAAACTTAGTTTGGGAAAAGTGTGAATGTGAGAAACAAAGTGCTCCATGATATTTATAATATATATATATATATATATATATATATATATATATATATATATATATATATATATATATATATATATATATATATATATATATATAATATAATTATCTTTTATCTCAAGTTTTCTTTTCGGCTTGAATACAATGTTTTTTTTATATTGTTTGATATATTCTTTTTGCCATAGATGATTCTACAAGTAAAAGTCATCCGCAACGTTATTTGGGTAAATTAAATACTCATACAACGGCGTACCGAATGCATTATTGCAGAAATGACACAGAAATGGGAAGCACTGAGGTTTGATCCAAGCAAGTATTGGGTAGATCCATTTTCCTGGATCAAAAGCTCATTACCGGAATCCTTCGGAAGCCTTTAAAACAAATGCAAATAACCCTCTCCCTGGAGGAGAAAGTGGAGTCGACGTTTCGGTCCCCTCGTAGACCATCATCAAGCTTAAAATATTCTGAAATTTCTCAATTATTATTGTTAATATCTTCGTATCTTAATATCTTCAAGGATCAGTGGACTGGAATCGCGATACGAAGATCGCGAGACCAGAATCGCGAGACCAGGATCGCGAGACCAGGATCGCGAGACCAGGATCGCGAGACTAGAATCGCGAGACCAGGATCGCGAGACTAGAATCGCGAGACCAGGATCGCGAGACCAGGATCGCGAGACCAGGATCTCGAGATCAGAATCGCGAGACCAGGATCGCGAGACCAGGATCGCGAGACTAGGATAACGAGAGTAAGTTGGCGAGATCAGCTGTGGGTGAATAATGACTTATCAATGTTGGATTCGCTGAACTTAAACGGGAGGATCTGAATAAAGTTAACTGACGCCCATAACTAACACTAGGCTAACTATTCCTTGTTATTTAAAAATCCTGAATTACGTTGTGGGCTGAGTATCAGCCAACATATTATACATTTTGTAGTTATATATATAACAGTAGTGAATGCCTCAGTCACATTGCATCCTTTTGACTAATTTATTCTTTTCACGTCTTTAGTTACAAATTATTTTTTATTCCTCCCTATAATCCATATTTATTGCAATATTATACACTTTTTTCTCTCCTGGCTACCAAATTAACTTGTGTATACTTCATCAAAGATAAATTTAAAAAAATTATACGTGTAGTCCAATATGCTGTTTTATATATTAAAATATGTAATTTCCGTTCACAATACTTTTATGAAACCTGTTAAATTTTACATATTGTATCTCACAATAATTTCGAAGTAGTTTACATAGGAAAATTTAATAATAGAGGTAATTATATATATATATATATATATATATATATATATATATATATATATATATATATATATATATATATATATATGAGACCCTCTCAGTAGATAAAAAGGGTTTACCGAAAAGTATCACTTGAAGAGGGTCTCAAAATAATGCAGAAATATACATATATCTTTCATCATTGGTTCATTTTTCTTTCTATGCGTTTTTTCAACTGATTGTGAAAATAATTCTAAGAACTACATAAATATTTTTGTAAAAATTGGGTCGGTTTTGAAAATTCCCTTCAAAGTGACCTGCTTGGAGTCACTTGGGAATAAACAGAGACCTCCTGTTTTTCCCCTAGCATGTGGGGAGAGACCAGGAACCTCAGCGCTCTCTCAACAGCACCTGGTCCCGGTCATTTGTGTCTCCGGGGTAACTCACGACTGGTCACACCATGGCCTCTCTTTTCTAAAATGCAAAAATTCCTTACCGGGCTCCAGGAGTTGAAAGGAAATCGTTGAAGTGTATGTAGCGGTAGATGCTGCGAGTTATTTATAAATATTTCCCATGCGGATATAAGAGATGTTCGAGACGAAGAAACATAGAAGAAATGGAGGGCGAAACGTCTACTATAAAGATACCCAGATGTTGCACATGTGTCTAATTTTCATCGTAAGAGAAATGTTTATGGAATATTTCGTAAGAGGCCGTGATCAGCGCTGAGGCTTCTGTAAGAAAACAGATCATGTATTCATAGGGAACACTGCAGAAGGCCTACTGGCCAATGCTTGGCGCGGCTGTTTCACACCCGAAACTTCTTAAATATTAGCAGTCCAAGAATAGGTCATCAGGTTTGATCCAAGAAAGGGGGCAGTAGTACTAATTCTTTGGATCAAGAGTGCTAGTAGAGGTACTGGTGGTAGTGTAGTAATGATGGTGGTAGTGTTGTGATGATGGTGGTAGTGTAGTGATGATGGTGGTAGTGTAGTGATGATGGTGGTAGTGTAGTGATGATGGTGGTAGTGTAGTGGTGATGGTGGTAGTAGTGTAGTGATGATGGTGGTAGTGTAATGATGATGGTGGCAGTTTAGTGATGATGGTGGTAGTGTAGTGATGATGGTGGTAGTGTAGTGATGATGGTGGTAGTGTAGTGATGATGGTGGTAGTGTAGTGATTTTTGTGGTAGTGTAGTGATGATGGTGGTAGTGTAGTGATGTTGGTGGCAGTGTAGTGATGATGGTGGCAGTGTAGTGATGATGGTGGTAGTGTAGTGATGTTGGTGGCAGTGTAGTGATGTTGGTGGCAGTGTAGTGATGATTGTGGTAGTGTAGTGATGATGGTGGTAGTGTAGTGATGTTGGTGGCAGTGTAGTGATCTTGGTGGCAGTGTAGTGATGATAGTGGCAGTGTAGTGATGTTGGTGGCAGTGTAGTGATGTTGGTGGCAGTGTAGTGATGTTGGTGGCAGTGTAGTGATGTTGGTGGCAGTGTAGTGATGTTGGTGGCAGTGTAATGATGTTGGTGGCAGTGTAGTAATGGTGATTGTGTAGCTATGATAGTTCAATGATGGTGAAGCTATGGTGATGGTGTAGTGATGGTGACAGTGTTGTGAGAGAATTATTTTCCAGAGATGCTATCAGTATGATAAGTTTGTTGAAGGTCACTTGTGTCATACCCTTGTTATCTCTGGGCTGAGGAAGTTTGCCCAAGTTCTCTAACTAGACTCCGTTGTTATCCTCAGCTGCGGAAGTTGACCCAAGTGTTCAAACTACTCATCATTTTGAAGCCGAAGTTGAGTAGAAATTCATCGATGTTTTTTTGAGTGAAAATAACGAATGCGTTATGTGTGTGGAAGTCTGCTAAAGTCTCCACATCTGATACGTGAGTAACCGGGTACTTAGGAGACTGGAACTTATAGCGATGTTTCGGTCTCCGTGTGGCTAGCTAATGGGCTCCTATGTGCGGGTTATTTGTGTATTGTTCCAGTCACGGTATTGTGCCTTTGCTTCTTATTTGTTCTAAGTCTGTGCTGGATGAATCTCCTAGACTCGTATACTGGAGCTGGATTCATGAACTGGAATCAAAGACATCTACTTAAGTTAGACACATCTACTGGAATTATAGGAAGCCACTGAAGCTGAACTCATTTACTAGAATTAGACATTTCTAATGGAGTTAATTCGTCAGAAGTACCCACCGCTCTATGTTCACAATAATGCTGTTCTCACGAGGACTTACCGATGTGCAATGGAGGAGGAAATTATGGTGAATATAGAGCAGTGAGTCCTTTCAAGAACGAGTATCAACAATGGACTCACTGCTCCATATTTATACCCATTTCCTTTCTCCATTCCACCTCATTTCCTTCCGTCCTTCTAATTCTGTCTTCCGGTCACTCGTCTCAGCCTCAGTCCTTCCCATTGTGTAACATTTGTCTGGCTCGTCAAGTTTTACCTGAGGGAGCTGTCTTAGTCATCTGTTTGGCTTGTTATATTTTCCTCTCCTTCTTTCTCTGTTTATCTCTTCGTCTCTCTGTATTTTTCGCTGTTGTTAGTCTCTGGTATATCACTAATGGCTTCGCATCCGTCACACACACACACACGTTAATAAAATAAGTGTTTTTTTAAATTTGATTGAAACAGAGTGTGTGTGTGTGTGTGTGTGTTCCACCCATCAGTGATGCATCCCTGGCCAATACTCGTCTCACCTGCATGTAAAGTTGGTCGGCCCATTGTAAGTTCCCCCACCACCACCACCATCAGCATCGTCGTCACCACCACCACCATCGTCGTCACCACCACCAGCATCGTCGTCACCACCACCTTGAGCAATGTGGTCAAAACACACTAAATCCACTCACACTGACAATTAACTATAACTCACACACTGAGAGGGATAACTAAAAACACTCACACCAACACCTAACTATACCTAACTCACACTCTAAATCGTAGCTGAAACCACTAAAACTTACCTAGTAAACCACTAACTCTCACCTAGCCAAAGATCCCCACCATTAACCAAAGTCAAATTTCTCCTCCTACTAAACCGTAAACATCTGCTATGCATTTATAACAAGACACACACAGTGTACGTAGCTTCAATGTTTACGTAAACCCTTATTAAGAAAAAACTTTTTGTTTTTGTCTTTTGGTCAATATCGGAGGTCCAGAATTATGTGTGTACACCAGAGGGATATAGCTCTCTCTAGTTCCTTCATGTTGTGTGTTTCCCTTCCCACTGTTTCTTTCTTTATCCTGCTTCTTTTATCCTCTCGCGTTTCGCTTCCGCTTTCCTGTTACTGGGAATTCCTTGACTTTTTTTTCTCCAGAAGTCACCATCTTTTTCTGCTCCGCGTCTCCATTCCCTTCTCTCTCTCTTTATCTTCCTGCTTACTTAGTCTTGCTACCTCTTTATATTTTACGCTCTCTCTCTCTCTCTCTCTCTCTCTCTCTCTCTCTCTCTCTCTCTCTCTCTCTCTCTCTCTCTCTCTCTCTCTCTCTCTCTCTCTCTCTCTCTCTCTCTCTCTCTCTCTCTCTCTCTCTCTCTCTCTCTCTCTCTCTCTCTCTCTCTCTCTCTCTCTCTCTCTCTCTCTCTCTCTCTCTTTTCTCTCTCTCTCTCTCTCTCTCTCTCTCTCTCTCTCTCTCTCTCTCTCTCTCTCTCCTCTCTCTCTCTCTCTCTCTCTCTCTCTTCTCTCTCTCTCTCTCTCTCTCTCTCTCTCTCTTCTCTCTCTCTCTTACTTCCTCTTTAACTCTTTTTTTTCCTCTATCCCTACCTATCTCCTTCCATTCCTCCCTCCCATCCATCATCCATCTTCCCTCCCTCCCTCCCTTGCTCCTTCTTTCCCTCCCTCTTATTCTCTCCCTCCCGACGTCCCCTTTCTCCCTGGCTCCTCCTTCCACACACTTGGCTGTCGACACCACTCTCCTTTTTATCGTTTCTCACTTTAGCAACACACGTGTCACTCAAAAGCATTCACATACACACACACAGTGAAGAGGCGGGGCCAGGAGCTATGACACTACCTTCAACCACAATTAGGTAAGTACAATTAGTTGAGTACACACACACACACCTCTAATTAAATGTCTTAATCCCAGAGGTACGAAAACTCAAAGGAGAGGAGATATGATCACAGCATATTAGATACTCAGAAACATCAATAAAGCTGGTATGCACCAAATTTTAAAATCTAAGGACACAGAAGAAGGGGATACAAGAGTAAGTGGAATTACTCTAGTGGGATATAGAAAATAATTTTATTTAGTATGAGAGATATAGAGTCGTAGCAATAGGAAATGCAGTGGGAGATGCCATTTACCTGCAGTCATAGGCAAGTATAACGTAAGCACGGGTAAACCAGTGGTCACTGATGCCGTAGTCCACTATATCAACACAGACCACTGGGACCTAATGAATCGGTTATACCGAACACTTCTGTAGTTGGTTATAAGAGTCTTCTTCCGTCATAGACCCTACCATGAGGCCACGTTTCTGGGGTAACTACCTGGTCAACCAGGCTGTTGCTACTGGCGGCCCCCAAGCCTACATACCCATCACAGCCTTGAATGATCAAGCGCTTTCAGCAAGTAATGACGCAGCCCTTCCGAAAACTCTTGGGACAAAGCCCTTATTAGGGCGAGTCTGTCTGACGAACCCAGCAGCAGCAGCAGCAGCAGCAGCAGCAGCAGCAGCAGCAGCAGCAGCAGCAGCAGCAGCAGCAGCAGCAGGAGCAGCAGCAGAACCTGCCAGAGGAAAATACTCATGACGCTGAACAACGTTTCACTGGGACAACGCACCACTAGTGTCGTCCCAATAAAAACCTGTTCAGAAACATTCGTCTTTTGTTCACTCCTACTGGCCACTTGGACCCATAACATACCCAGGTCGAGGTAGCAACTACACCAGACTGTTGATGATCTAGACGCCCAGGAGAGATCTCCTTTAAACTTGATTTCCACCAGAAGATATTAAATGTTTTCTCCGCACGTTTCCCAAGACGTCGTGAGCCGCGTCTAGCAAAGCTGACCCGCCTTCTTTGAGCGACTTTTGATTTGACGTCGACTGCCGGCGTAAGCAGGAAATAAAACGTATCAAAAATGGATGATTTCGTCGGCTGGCGAATCCGACTATAAGCCTGATCTGAATATATACTAACCTCAGGGATATCTGGGACTTCCCAAACCTCACGCACCTCTCCTGGTCTTTCTCGAGGCGATAAATGCCATCTATCAGTCTTAGTGAGACACTTCTTGACATAAATCAAGTCTTATTGAGGCATCTCATTATATGGGTCAGTCCAGGTGAAACAACTTTTAGATATAAGTCGCTGTTAATGAGATATCTTATGATATATATATATACATATATATACATATATATATATATATATATATATATATATATATATATATATATATATATATATATGTATATATATATATATGAGACTGACTTATAACTCCCAATCACCTATCAGTCTCAACTTGGAAAGATAATTATAGGGATACGTTGTGATGGGAGTTATATTGATTAGTTGATTATTGTATTTAATAAGTCAGGGAAAACTGGAAAAAATTATCATTGTGTTTAAAAGTATTATAAAATAAGAGAACCTTAGGTGAAGGAAATTAAATAAAATTTAATTAACTTTACGTACATATATCACTAGAAGAAGCAACTTGCTTCATGTTATTTTAAAAATAATCTCGTAGTCTTTGAGTTAGTTTAAAAGTGGGTTTTATTCTGGCCCATTAAATTATAATGATTATAATTGTATTGCCTTACACAGTATTAAACTGATTCACGGCTCAAACATCGTAAACGTACAAATGTTCAGGAACCTTCGCAAATTTTTGAGAAGCAATTAAAATAATACTAAAAGCAACACACGTACACACACAGTCATAAAAAAAAAAGGCTGCGACCCCTTTCAGTAAAGGGGAAATATGTTCGGCTGTTGTCTAGTCAGTTTTACCTCCTCCAGGTAGTTGGTCTTCCAGCTGAGGCTGCTGCCCATACTGGACACTTCTCCCCCACTTTTCTAAATTTCTTCCTCCCACCTGTATCCTCTCTAAGGTTTCCTATATTCCCGTCGCCTCGCCTTCGACGTCAGCACTGAATGCGAGTCTGAGCGTGTCAGGTGCGAGAGTGAAAATTACTTTCATGATTCCAATTTCAGCTTCTTGTATGTACTCAGAGCATAACCAAGAGCAGTCACGTCAGAGCTCAGCGCTGAGGGGGGAAAAAAGGAAGAGAAATCAGGCAACTAGCCTCGGCACACTAGTGTCAGAAACCCAGCCAGTTGGTGTGGTATCCCAAACACTTTTCTGAACGCCCGACACACCAGGGCGGCGTTGGCATGAAATTCCCCAGATGAATATTTTTTTCAACGTTATGACACGATTCCAAGACAGTGGATCGCTCTCTCGCCCTCTCGTGTAAATAATTCTTTAGCTTTGCTATCAGCCTCTTTAACATTTTAGAAGAATCTGAATTTCTAAGCCGGTGAAATCTGCAAGGTCTCCAGGACTGCCAGGTCCATATTCCAGCTCCTTAATATGAGGTCTGAGTGAAGGAGTGTTACTCGTGCCACTGATATCGATTCGCAACTTAGGTCGAAGAATTCTAAATGGGGTGTTCGCTATCTCTGCCGTCCTGTTTATAGATAATTTTATGCTTCCTGTTTCGTGAGAATTTAATTCAGATAAAAGTAACTTTTGTGACTTTGTTTAGGAGGCTTCCAGGGAATGTTTTGTTTGGGGGATCTTCTTTGAGATGTTTCACTGGTGAGGTTTCGTTTTGGAAATTTTGTTCGGAGGGTCCAGTTTAGGGTAAAGCTCTTGCTTCACGCACGGAGGGGCCGGGTTCAATTCCCGGTGAGGCAGAAACATTTCGAAGTGTTTCCTTACACACACACACACACAAACACACATACATACAACAGGCCTAGTGTCTAATTGACATGTGCCTAGGACAAAATGGTAACTAACATGGGAGGTTTCACTTGGAAAGTTTCATTTACGAGGCTCCGTTTGGAATGCTTTGAGGGGTATTCTTTTGGAAGCTTTCTTTAGGGCATTTCAGCTGACATTAGCTTCACGTTGACGCAACTGACCATTGCCAGGATGCCACTCACTCTCATTTATTAATACCCGAATACATCTCGCCCGCTGAGAGAGGCGAGCCAGAGAGTGTTCCATGCCAACATACTTTCACAAATAACGTCATAAATTGGTCTAGGCCTCCTGGAACTCCCTCAATAAGAGAATAACGCGATCTACCATCAGTTGCAATAACAGTATAACCCCTGGATCAATTTTTTATCCCCGAAATAAGACGCCCTTACGCAACACGTACACTCGACATCGACTATGTCTCAGCACCTCTCACAGCATCACCGACGACATCATTCGTCACTTGAATATCACACAAGATCGTTGCAAAATCTTTAGAAAACCGACAAATTGAGGAATGAGACACTTGTGCAACATAAAGATTCTCAGATGTTGTAAAAATGTCTCATTCGCAAGTCATGCAACAAGTCTATAACGTTTGTTCAAAGTATCAGGAAACTAATAAAATACTCTCACGAAAAATCTCTCATCCGATATCCAACAACAGTCGATTCGACGTTCCTTATTGTTTCTTACTTACAGACTCATGTTCCTTATTTCTCCGAGTCCTAAAGTTCCGAATACAAAAATTCTTTTTGCTAACTAAAGTTTAGGCAAAATCTTTATTTTACAGTTCTTTATTCCGCCATCAGGTGATCGATCACGAGTCTGTCGCCCGCATTTGCAAGGCCAAGACGTCTTGAAATGCATAAAAAATGACTTTCCAGGGACAGCCTTTATTGGAGGAGGCATCGCAGGCTTAAGACTTCATCAAGTCAGCATTAAAATGGCTGCTAACTCAGCATAATACTGTGTGTAGGTTATATTTTGTTTTAAAGTGTGTTTATGTGTGTACTCACATATTGATGAATTAGACACATGTGTAGCACCTGGGTATCTTTATTCTGTAAATGTTTCAATATAAAGTGGTTTCATCAGTGCAATACAGAAGAATGGAGAGGCTGAACATAAGGATATCACTCCCTCACTTTAGGGGCAGGGGTTCAGGGCAACGTTTCGCTCTGTGTATAGAGCTTCATGAAGAACGAAACGTTGTCCCAGTGAAAGTTTGTTGTGCAACGATTATCTTTCCTGTATTATTTGAACACTCTCTTCTCTGTTCCCCTTCTCTTCCACCTTTTCCACCTCCTCCCCCTCCTCCCCCTCCTCCCCCTCCTCCCCCACCTCCCCCCTCGCCAACAATATCCACAGCTTCAACGTCAACAACCTCATTGCAATGTTCTCCATCATCATCATCATCATCAGCCCAATCATCATCATATTTATCACAGCATTCACCATCATCGCCTACTATTCCTCACTCCACATCTCTCACCACTCTTCCACTCACTCCTCCACTCACTTCCTCCACTCACTTCTCCACCACTCACTTCCTCCACTCACTCCTCCACCACTCACTTCCTCCACTCACTTCCTCCACTCCTCCACCACTCACTTCCTCCACTCACTTCCTCCACTCCTCCACCACTCACTTCCTCCACTCCTCCACCACTCACTTCCTCCACTCACTCCTCCACCACTCACTTCCTCCACTCACTCCTCCACCACTCACTTCCTCTACTCCTCCACCACTCACTTCCTCCACTCACTCCTCCACCACTCACTCCTCCACCACTCACTCCTCCACCACTCACTCCTCCACTCACTCCTCCACTCACACTCCTTCCCACGAACTTTATTATGACTAAATAACTTTTAATCTTCAATTCCGTGAAATTATCCTTGAGACCTTGTCCGAAATCTCTTCTCTCTTTCATACCATTCACTGAGGCACTCATTCCACTTCGTTTTTCCATGGGTGGCCTTGAATATATGAATGTTTTGCTTCCATTCCCCCCTTCTCTCTCCTTCAATTTTTTTTTTTTTTTTTGGGGAGGGGATTTTTTTTACTCAAGGTTTTTGTCCAGCGGGGGATTTTGTTCTCTGTGGGTCAGTAGGTCTCCTTCAGTGCTCCTCTGTGCTCTTGTTCTTGTAGATTACCTTCACTACTGCTACTACTACTACTATTGATCCTACTACTATTGCTACTACTACTATTGCTACTAACTATTGCTACTACTACTATTGTTACTACTACTATTGCTACTACTACTACTGCTATTACTACTACCACCACCACCACTAATACTACTGCTGTTACTAATCTTTACTCTCGTTCTACTACTCTCTTCCCCCGCCCCCTCTCATATATATATATATATATATATATATATATATATATATATATATATATATATATATTCATAAATAAATAGATTTCATGTTAAATCGTTTCTAAATTCAGTTAGTGGATGTGATGCGAACTAAGCAGAGAAGGGCAGCAGCAGACTGGTGGTCTAGCAGACTGGTGGTCTAGCAGACTGGTGGTCTAGCAGACTGGTTCAGTAATAACACAGGTCAACAAGGAAGGTATCAACAAAGGTTAACAAACTACATTAACCCAGGTGTATACCCCAAAGCCACTGATCAACACAGCCAAGTTTTAATCGCTCGCTTAATCCGTAGCTCACCTCAGCTCACCTCAGCTCACCTCTTACAGAAACACTAAGGTAATAAAGTTGCAGAATTATGTACCCTGGTGTTCAAGATTTCATAAAGTAGCTTCTCTATACATGGTTTATACATGTTTTTTTTTGTTGCGAAAGAACCACACGAGGGGGGGGGATGATAATTATGACTCCCAATATCGTAATGACACGATTGCGAACAATCCACGGTACGGGCGGGGCTTGAACCCGAGGTAGAGTCGTAAAACACCAGACCGACGGGTTTGGTTTATGATAGTTGTGGTTGTTTTGCATCTTGTATCGCTTGTTCGCGATTATTGCATAATGCTTTTTTGTATATACTTGTTTATTAATGTATGTGCTGAATCAATGTGAATACATGAATTAAGGGAGAATATATGACGCAAAGAGGACCCAGGAGCGAAGCTTTGGTGGTGATGGTGGTCGTGGTGGTTGTGGTAGTCGTGGTGGTGGTGGTGGTCGTGGTGGTTTTGGTAGTCGTGGTGGTGGTGGTCGTGGTGGTTGTGGTAGTCGTGGTGGTGGTGGTCGTGGTGGTTGTGGTAGTCGTGGTGGTGGTGGTCGTGGTGGTTGTGGTAGTCGTGGTGGTGGTGGTCGTGGTGGTTGTGGTAGTCGTGGTGGTGGTGGTCGTGGTGGTTGTGGTAGTCGTGGTGGTGGTGGTCGTGGTGGTTGTGGTAGTCGTGGTGGTCGTGGTGGTTGTGGTAGTCGTGGTGGTGGTGGTCGTGGTGGTTGTGGTAGTCGTGGTGGTTGTGGTCGTGGTGGTTGTGGTAGTCGTGGTGGTGGTGGTCGTGGTGGTTGTGGTCGTGGTGGTGGTGTTGATGTGAGAATATTTCAATGAGAATGTCATTGTCTCTCAGCCGACCCATTATCTCTGAGCTGTCTCCCCACTACACCAGTGTTGCGTTGTCTCCCCACTACACCAGTGTTGCGTTGTCTCCCCACTACACCAGTGTTGCGTTGTCTCCCCACTACACCAATGTTGCGGGATCTCCCCACTACACTAGTGTTGCGTTGTCTCCCCACTACACCAGTGTTGCGTTGTCTCCCCACTACACCAGTGTTGCGTTGTCTCCCCACTACACCAGTGTTGCGTTGTCTCCCCACTACACCAGTGTTGCGTTGTCTCCCCACTACACCAGTGTTGCGTTGTCTCCCCACTACACCAGTGTTGCTTTGTCTCCCCATCCTTCTAAGGAGTGGTATGTGCCTTGATATGCTTGTAAAAGGCTCATGATCCAAGAAGGTAACCTACCTCTTCCCCGGATCAGATCTGATTACCTACAATTCCCCAGACTCTCTTCTGAACATTACTCACCAGTAAACACACACAGGTGTTACACATGTGTTTTATTTATCAACATAAGATACCCAGGTGTTTCACATATGTCTTATTCATCAACTCGACCGTATTGTGTAACTTTCATGTAATGAAGACTTCGTAACAACAAGACCACGTGAGTATTGGTCTTGTTGGTACTCAGTTACCTTAAATTGCAGCTTTCAATTTCCCCATTGGAGGGTTGAGGAGGCTTTCCCTTCAAAGGCAAGAAGAATTTCCCTTGGAAGAGTGAGGAGGATTCCCTTTGGAATGGTGAAGAGGCTTTCTCTTGGAAGGGTGTGGAGACTTGATGAGGTTTCCGCTTGGATGGGAGAGGAGACATACCCTTGAAAAGAGGCTTCCTGTAAGGGAAGGGAGGTCAGACTATCCCGTGGTAACGATGGAAAGGCTTCCTGGTGGTAAGGGGTAAGAGGCTTCTCATAAGAGAAAGGGGAAAGAGGTTTCCCCTAGGGGATGAGGAATAAGAGGCTTCTCGTAAGGTTAATTAGGTAAGAGGCTTCCGGTATCAAGAAGAGGGTATGAGGCACAGTATAAGAAAGTAATTGTTCAAGTCTGGTTAAGAGATGGTCCAAAAGAAGACGTATTTTCAGAATGGTAGAAGACATATTTTGAGAATGGTCCAAGACGTAGTTTTAAATAAAAGAAGACTTACTTTTCCGACCTTCCTGTTGACGATGTGTTTATCTCCGGCGCTGGGACCATGGTCAATGTGGCTGGCTGTGTTTAGTGGCTGTGTTTGCTGGCTGTTTACTGTCAGTGTTTGTTGTACTTGTTCGCTATATTTTCTTAGCTCCATTTGTTGGCTGTGATTTTTTTTTTGTTCTGATTGTGTTTACTAGCTATGATTTCTAACTGAGGTCATTCACTCTGGTTGTTGTCTGTGGTTTAAGGCTGTACTGACCTATATGTGTTTGTAGGGGTCGGGTCACAGCTCCCTGCCTCTTCGCTGGTTACCAGAAGGTCAAAACTCTCCTTCCTTCAATGGTATGGTAGTTGGCTCTGGTCTCAGAATGTGGTGGTTGGAGGTTGTGGCTACTGGCTGTGGTTGGAGGTTGTGGGAGTGACGGAGAAGCAGCCGGTGGGAGTGACGGAGAAGCAGCCGGTGGGAGTGACGGAGAAGCAGCCGGTGGGAGTGACGGAGAAGCAGCCGGTGGGAGTGACGGAAAAGCAGCCGGTGGGAGTGACGGAAAAGCAGCCGGTGGGAGTGACGGAGAAGCAGCCGGTGGGAGTGACGGAGAAGCAGCCGGTGGGAGTGACGGAGAAGCAGCCGGTGGGAGTGACGGAGAAGCAGCCGGTGGGAGTGACGGAGAAGCAGCCGGTGGGAGTGACGGAGAAGCAGCCGGTGGGAGTGACGGAGAAGCAGCCGGTGGGAGTGACGGAGAAGCAGCCGGTGGGAGTGACGGAGAAGCAGCCGGTGGGAGTGACGGAGAAGCAGCCGGTGGGAGTGACGGAGAACCAGCCGGTGGGAGTGACGGAGAAGCAGCCGGCTCTCAGGAAAATTAGATTTCAACGCAAGATTACTCCAGACTAGGAATTTCTTCCTTTTTTTCAAGAAATTCCTCCGTCTCGCCTCTGGATGGATTGATCAGCGCCACTTATCCAAGCTGTAGTATAAGTATAATATTAGTAAACCCTCTTGAGTTACTAAGTACATAAATAATAAGTTGGTAAGCGAATAAGTCTATATTCTTCACCACCCACAAATCTACTTATAAACAGTAATACTTATTCTTATATGTCGTACCGAATAGGTAAAATTGGTCAATTAAGTCCTTTCTAAAATTTTCTCTTATACTTTTAAAGATATTTTTTTTCCATTTATGTTAATGTAAAAATTAGTAATTTTGTACCAAAAGAACCTTAGAAAACTTACCTAACCTTATTATAACAAGCGCAATTGAATTTAGTCTAATCCAACTAAATATATTTTAGATAAGCTTACAATAATTTAATAATAAACAAACACAATGAAATATATTTTTTTCGTTGGGTTCAGAACGATTTTTGCGAAATTATTGCATACACAAATTTTCGCTTGCCTTATTCGACAAGAAGAGCGTTGCTATTTAAGTCAAAATTGTAAGTTTTACCCATTCGGCACATTATATATATATATATATATATATATATATATATATATATATATTATATATATATATTCTAGGTAGTAGGTTGGTAGACAGCAACCGCCCAGGGAGGTACTACCGTCCTGCCAAGTGAGTGTAAAACGAAAGCCTGTAATTGTTTTACATGATGGTAGGATTGCTGGTGTCTTTTTTCTGTCTCATAAACATGCAAGATTTCAGGTACATCTTGCTACTTCTACTTACACTTAGGTCACACTACACATTCATGTACAAGCATATATATACACACCCCTCTGGGTTTTCTTCTATTTTCTTACTAGTTCTTGTTCTTATTTCCTCTTATCTCCATGGGGAAGTGGAACAGAATTCTTCCTCCGTAAGCCATGCGTGTCGTAAGAGGCGACTAAAATGCCGGGTGCAAGGGGCTAGTAACCCCTTCTCCTGTATATATTACTAAATGTAAAAGGATAAACTTTCGTTTTTTCTTTTGGGCCACCCCGCTTCGGTGGGAAACGGCCGACGTGTTGAAAGAAAAGAAAGATATATATATATATTTTTTTTTTTTCAACAAGTCGGTTAAAGAGTACTAAGAGTGTATGTGAGTGAAGAACACATTATCACACAGTGTTAGTCATTTGTCAATAAGTAAGATCTGGGATGTTCACAAGCCTATAATATATACAAAAGTATTTTTGAAGCAAATTCCAGCATTAATCAACATATCTTGTACCGCTCTCTTTGATTACACATGTCAAGAGACTGGTCAACAGAACGGTCTGCAACAGACACTCTGCTTACTTAAGACCAAATGGTGTGTGGACACGAGACCGCTAAGAGAACATAGCATGTAAGATTCTCGTATTATAATATCGTAAGAAGATTAGCTAATACAAATGATAGAAAATTTATTCTTCGTGTTGAGCTCAGAAGTCACCTTCAGCATGGAAGAATAAATAAATAAATAAATAAATAGAGAGACAGACAGACAGACAGACGTCAGGAAGACAGAATATATTTTTCAAAACTGATTGTTCATTCTTTATCTATGCGAAAACGATCGTCCCCAAAAAAACTATACTTTTTTTTCGAAAATCTAAATCGCTCCATAAATAATCATTGTTATATCATGAATATATTACAAAAGCCATTAAGATATGGACGCTGAACAGGGGTCAATCAGTGAGTTGAACAAGAGAACTAGCCAGGATCTACTAGCACTGAATTGTACCTATTTAACAACTATCCCAAAAGCCTGGTTACCTATTTACTTAAGCCAGAAGCCCCGTTACCTATTTACCTCCTGATAAACCCAGCTACCTACTTACTTTCTGATAAACCCAGCTACCTGTTTACCTTCTGATAAACCCAGCTACCTAATTACCTCCTGATAAACCCAGCTACCTATTTACCTAGCCCAGTAGCTTATCAAGAATCAGAGTAATCACAAAGAAGGAAAATTTACACCGAATGTATAGTGTATATATAAAAACAGTGTATATAACAATAGAGCTGTGTATATATCGGTGCACAGACACTGCATATACACTAATCGGTGTATATTTAGTGAGAGTTCTCTCACTCGATTTATATATGCGAAGAGTTGAGATATCTGGTGTTCGTCTCTCTGCGTATATATAAACTAAGAGATGTGTTTCTCGTTTTGTAAACAGTGAGATTTTTTCTTTTAACCCATAATTTTAATAAAGTGAAAATCCAGCCATAATGTTCCCCATAAAATGCTTTTAAAACCAAACCAAACAACCAACCAAACCAACCAAATAAACCAACCAACCATCTAACCAAACCAAACAACTAAACCAACCAACCATCCAACCAACCAACCAACCAACCGGTTCTCATTCCGAAAACGACCCAAATTTCGACAAATTCTCGAGTTAACCCCAAAAAATATATACATTATTTTTGTTTCCAGTGGACTTCAAGGATATGCCTCTTGTGTTTACATAAAAATTTATCCTCAAGACTCTGCCCACACAGTATGTTGTGTCTGCTGTCAGCGCCTTGTCTGCTCACCTGAGATTATTTATTTTCATCTCTTCGTGTTTACCTTAGCCTCGTCTGTAAGATCATTTGCATATTCGGGTTTTCCTCTTCCAGGCAGTATTTTATAATTATAATTTAGTATCAAGGTGTGTGTGTGTGTGTGTGTGTGTGTGTGTGTGTGTGTGTGTGTGTGTGTGTGTGTGTGTGTGTGTGTGTGTGTGTGTGTGGGTGGTGTGGTGGGTGGGTGTGGGTGTGGATGTGGATGTGGGTGTGGGTGAGGAAGTTGTCTAGTGGGTTAATGTGGCGAACGCAGGAAATGACGAATTTTGAACGTCGTGTATTTGAGAGATTAAGTCGTTGAATGCGCTATATGTTACGATATATGTGTTATATGTTACGTTATATGTTATAAACTTCGAGTAACAATTAACTTTTTCTTATTGTTATAGAATAAAGAGAACACTTGGTGTTCCTAATTCTGACTTATAATTCTCAGTTTTCATGTAGTTAAAAGCTGATTTATTGTCTCTCACGTACGTGAGTCTCACTCACACGTACATACATACATACACGAGTCTCATTCACACGTACATACATACAAGCGCCTCACACATACATACACATGCACCTACAAATTTTGGTAAATACGATAATACTTGCTATTATCAAGAATATTAGCAAATTAACATATCGTTACGGGGGATAGTATTCTCTCTTTCAGTGTTCTATTAACTCCTGCCATTAACAAAAATCGTCATTTGCATCAACACTGACTTAATTTAGCACTGTTGGACACATAGCAACGTACGTTATAAAGAGGTCTTCACTGCAACATGTTGATCATGTTTAGGAATTTCATCATCTATGCGTTGTTATGAATATATTAAGAATTGGACATTGTGTTAACTCAAATTTCAGCCTTCTTACTGCTTCACCTACTTCCTTCATATTCTTCTAAGAATTTTCCTAATAAAAATTATACCTCCCTGTCCGATGAATGAAATCATCTCCATTTCATCCCCAAAGTTGATGGAACTTTTGGTCGTATGACTGAAGCCTTCTGCTGGCATACCGGTCCACCTCTTGAAAAAATTCATTTCACTCATATGACATTTTTAGACCCAAAATTGCGGGTAATAGTTCCTTGTCATTGAAACCTGTGGGATTCAATGTAAACACTTGGTCTACACATCTCCCACCCTTCTTAACCTCCTCCTTTCTAAACAAATGTTAATAAAAACTAGAAAAACATAATGAAAAGATGTTCTTAACGTTGTTAAAATCGGTAGGTAACATCAGGAAAGAAGGGTGACGAGGTAAACACACTCACCA
Organism: Cherax destructor; assembly: GCA_009830355.1. Classification (NCBI taxonomy): domain Eukaryota; kingdom Metazoa; phylum Arthropoda; class Malacostraca; order Decapoda; family Parastacidae; genus Cherax; species Cherax destructor. Next base: position 424,286 of record WNWK01000096.1, on the reverse strand, counting down.
GCATCTTCTTTTTTTACAGGTTAAGAGCTGTTATCCTATTTCAGGTCATTTCAAAGCTCAGCTCTATCTGAGGTATACTACCACCCCCCAGGATGCTACCCATAACCGGCGGTTAACACCCAGATATATATACTGCTAGGCGAACAGGGGCAGCAAGTGTTAGGAAACATGCCCAACGTTTCCATCCTGCCGGGAATCGAACCACGGACACTCAGTATGAGAGCTGAATGTACTATCACCAGTATTCTCCTCTTTATAAGTACACACTGTCACCAGTAGCCACTTTCCTAATACAATCGTAGTTAATTTAACCTCTTAACTATCCACGCCACTTCCACTATTATTCCTCTGATTATCACCATTCATCCGACCTCTACTATCACCCATTTAGCAATAATTAGAAAACTCTCATAAATAATTGCCTGGTTAATTACCAAACTATATGCAATGTTTTTTTTTAAGGGCCAAAGGTGCTATACAATTTTGAACTGACGTTATGCTTAGCAGACGCTAATAAACTAACGTCGCAAAACAAGGTTTTATCAGGACAAGGTTTCTCTCTGTGTAGAGCTTTTTCAGGGCGTAATTAGAGCTCTACAGAGAGCGAAACGCTGTCTCAATAGATGGTTGGTTTGTAGTTATTGATGGTTGATGAGTCAGACATATGTGGAACGGTTAGGTATGATTTTTAGCGAAACGTTTCGCCCGCACAGCAGACTTCTTCAGTCGAATACAGGTGAATACAACACTGGAGACAGTAGAGGTAAATCTAAGACGAGACTGAGGAAATGACCACCACAAAATTAATTCTTCGACTGTCCCCAGTGCTGCCGGCGCTCATATTCGACTGAAGAAGGCTGTTGCCTAAGCGAAACTTTTACAGCTATAAAGATAAAGTTTTGCACATGTCTTGTCCTTCAACCTGTGTTGTTTTAGTAACGTTTAGGTTAGGTTAGGTAAGGTTAGGTAAGGTTAGGTTGCATTAGATTAGGTTAGGTAAGGTTTGTTAGGCAACAGGACAGGTGTTTCCTGACGCTGGTCTTAGTCATATTATGACCCACAGCTGGAGCTTTTGGCCATCTGACCGAGGCCTTCAGCTGGCTTGCCCCTCCACCCCTTTAAAAACTATAAAATAAGATAATGTACGTGTTACTAAGAATTATAATGACAGTTAAGATTTTATGTTCATTCTGGAGCTCCATCACACTGGCACTACTGTTGACCCCTGTGGTTTAGCGCTTCTTTTGATTATAATAATAATGGCACTACTGTTGCCACCTGTACGACTCAAGACACACATATTTACCGGGCAACGTTTCGCTCTCCAGGTGCTTTGTCAAGGCAATACAGACACTATAAAGACAAGTAAATAGCGAGGTGAAAGAGGATAATTACAGTAGGCCTACCGGCCTGCAATAAAAATATCACATTCGTTGCACGTGTTCCTTTGACCTAACATGGAAGAAATCGCAAATAAAAACGCATGATTGCAAATGTGAAAAAAGTACCACTGTGAAAAATAGGAAATAAAACCTGAGCGCTTTCGTGTGCTTACACGCACATCTTCAGAGGTTTATTTTTTGTTTTCACTGTGGTACTTTCTTCTTGACTAACATAATTACAGGTACCACCTGTGCAGTGACCACTAATTGCTTTGCCGTCTCTTGTTGCAGGTATGCCGGGTGACCCGTACCCTGAGCTGGCGACTGTTCCCTACTTCCTGTCTCCCGGTCACCGGAACATCACCACTTCCGTCGGCCAGACAACTTACCTTCACTGTCGGGTGGCGCTCCTGGGAGACATGGCGGTAAGTGGCTGGGACCTGGGGTATTCACTCGGGGGTCCTAATATGACTGTCGTCACCGTGGGCTGGGTCCTGGGGTATTCACCCGGGGGTCCTAATCTGACTGTCGTCACCGTGGTTCAAGTCTCGGCTCCTGACCTCTTTCCCGTTACCAGGCTAATTCGCTCCTAGCTTCGATGACTATCATACCTATACTTAAAGCTGTGTATCTAGCCGGCTGATAGAGAGGGAGAGAGAATACAGCTCAAATAAAAATGTCAACATTCTTATCTCACTGGCACAATGGACACAGATAGATGGACGCAGACATACCACCGGCTAATCAAACATACAACCGGCTAATCAGACATACTACTGGATAATCAGACATACTGGATAATCAGACATACTACTGGATAATCAGATATACTACTGGATAATTAGACATACCGGTTAATCAGACATTTTATTTATAAACACATAGGCCGTTTCCCACCAAGACAGGGTGGCCCGAAAAAGAAAAACTTCATCATCATTCACTCCATCACTGTCTTGTCAAAGGCATGCTTACACTACAGTTATAAAACTGCAACATTAACACCCCTCCTTCAGACATGCATGCAACCATCTAATCAGACATACCACCGGCTAATCAGACATGCAACCGACTAATAGACATATTACCGGCTAATCACTTCATTACAGTTTACACGGGCAAAGGCAGTTAATACAGCAGATATCCCTATACACATCTTCATTAACGTCACTTTCACCGAGGTAACCATTCATCCATTTAGCAAAATCAGCGTAATTATATTCCCCCGTATTTCATTAACCCGGCCGGCGTATATAGAGTAATTAGCGACAAGTGAGATGGGGATCATTTTCTGTAATCATTTTCATTTACCATCACTGAGAGAGTGATGGTGAACGATGGTGAGTCCGAATAATTATATATATATATATATATATATATATATATATATATATATATATATATATATATATATATATATATATATAAAATTTCAAAGCAATGTGATCTGAATTATACTTAAAATAAGCTGCAATAATAGACGTGTGTTTGGCATTAAATGGATTATCCTAATTTGCATTGTGGTTCTAGTCACATAAGTTACCCCGGAGACTTGCATGCGAATTCCCCGGAGAGTTTCAAGCAAGGAAAAAAAGTTGGTTGAGTTATGCGGCAGTAAAGGCTGGTGTTATATCCCAAAGTTGTGGGGAAATAATGTGGAATTATACTTGCAACCCTCTCAACCACAAGGTTGTGGGATTTTCTTTCTCTCTCTCTCTCTCTCTCTCTCTCTCTCTCTCTCTCTCTCTCTCTCTCTCTCAACCAAGAAATAGACTATCAAAAAAGGATAGATCTATAATATTAATTAATCAAATAATTGAAGCTTTATTGCCCAATACAGAGTGCATAAGCAATATAAACTGCACAGAAAAAAAAATATTATTGCCCTATGAAATTCTAGGCTCGTAATGGAACAAATAATTACAAAACACCATACTTGTGCGTTGTGTTGCTCAGCTGCTCATTCCTAAGCAAACACATCTCATGGCAAGCCAACTAATTCTAGGGTTACACAATCACGGGCAAAAATAATTACAACTTAAATAGCAATAGTGGTGGTAGTGGTAGTAGTTGTAGTAGCAGTAGTGGTAGTAGTAGGGGTAGTAGCAACACTTATAGTAGTAGTAACAGTAATAGCTGTAATAGCACCACCATCATCAGCAGTAGTAGTAGTAGTTTTTTATATATATATATATATATATATATATATATATATATATATATATATATATATATATATATATTTTACCGACAGTATGGTCATAGTGGACGTTGGGAAGTTATTCTTCATCTCTACTGTCTTGACCGCCTGTGTCCAGACTGAATTAATCATAAGTAAACAATAACTCAGACCCTGACTTAGAAAACAACGTCAAAATTCCCACGTATTTACTTTCATGTACCGTACTTTATCTCCTTTTAACCTGGTCTCCATTTCTCTCTCTCTCTCTCCCCTCGTCTCTTTCTCTTCCCCTGGTAATATTCACGACCAAACATATGGTGGGATTCTCCATCAGCGTCAGTGAAGAGATCCTGTTACCTAACATGTGTGTGTCCTGTCACCACCACCCACCTGTATGTCGGCCTGGCAATATTGGCTAACACGCAATGACAAACACCTGCCTCTTTCTCTACCCTTCTCTCTCTCTCTCTCTCTCTCTCTCTCTCTCTCTCTCTCTCTCACGCTAGATGTATGGTGTTCGCTGTACGTCATCACCCTTGATCTGTGTCACATAACCTTTGATTCGCACATTCACTGTGTGGAATTAAATCTAATTTCACTGTGAATTGAAACTACTTACAGAGGCAATAAAGTCCAATTTGGGCGATACGTTTAGAAGCAACTATTTGTATTGATATAGTCAAAGTAATATATATATAAACACAGTCGAAATTCTCCTTTCGGAAGGTTTAAAATCGAAATGTTTTGGTAAGATTCAGAGTTCTTCCTCGTGTTGCTTCTGCAGATGGTGTGTGGCATTCACTTTTTTTCCTTGGCTTCTCCCTCCGTCTTGGAAGTCTGCCAGAAGCACATTTGGGAAGGATATTAGTTAGGACGAGGCCTGGAGCTGAGTACAACAGTATTAATGCTTCAATTATAGCTGAATTATTACTGACGCAGAGGGTGTACGCAGATTTTCGATCAGGGTTCGATCGTGTGAATCATTCAGTGTTGGATACAGTCTTTGTATCGATGACTGTGTACATCTGTGAGGCAACGAAATTTTTATCACCTGTATGTTGATGTAAATACGCAGTAAGTTACGGAGCGGATAGGATCCAAACCCAATGCAAGGCAGTCCAAAAAGTAGGAACCTAATACTCTAACAACTGCAAAGTCTTGGTCTAATAAGACTTGTCCATCAAGGAGTATTTCTATGTAGTACTAGGAAGGTTAGCATGGGCCGCCACTGTGACAACAGATGCAAGAATTTTCAGACGAATGTCGAGCCAACATAACTGTGCAAGCTCAAGTTCAAGTCTGTCCAGACTCTCCGAATAATAACAATATTATAACTAACTTGTTTCGTGAGTTTCTTTCATTCGTTTAATTACGATTTCACTGACACGGATAAATAACATTTCTTGCTTATGTCCCATCTCGCTAAACATGTCTTGTACCCCCCTCTCTTTCCCTTCTACTTCCCCAACGTCTTTCCTTCCCTCTCACCCCTCCTTCTCCACCCTTATTCCCATAAACTAACCATATATATATATATATATATATATATATATATATATATATATATATATATATATATATATATATATATATATATATATATATAAGAGAAGAGAGAGAGAGAGAGAGAGAGAGAGAAATTACCAAACTGTCGATTATTATATTTTGCACAGTGCTTGTATTCCATCACAACATCGCCCATTCCGCGTCATTTCCTATATTTTTCGTTGTTGTTCTTAACTGGTTGTTAGAGGTGGCTGCGGTTATTGGATTCCTCTTCACGCTCTGCCAGCTTTCCTGACAACTTAACAAGACCAGAGTTGGACTAACGAGCAAGCTAACTTGGACACGCCTTTCCACTTGATTTTGTCAGGGGATGAAGAAGACGACGACGCAAAGATGATGAAATAAACAAGAAGGAAGGGACACTGCAGCAGGTCTATTGGCCCATACTAGGCAGGTCCTTCTCAAGCACAAACCCACTAATAAATTATCAAAAAAAGAAAGACAGAAGAAGACAACAACCACAGCAGAAGAAATTGTTGAGGAACTGATTCTAGAAGACTTTATTAGGCCTATAATCACCTATGGTAATATAAACTGTCATGCAGTCATAGACATTTATATTTAGGGGAAATAGTAAAGTATTTAAATTTAAGTGATATTTCTTACATCAGAAAATATTTAACGTAGCATAAATTCTGTTGATGCAGCGGCCAGTCTACTCGAGGTGTCAAGGTGTCGACTCACTTCTGAAAGAACAACAGGAAGAACAAAAAGCTTAAAACACTGAAATACAAAAAAGAAACTAGCTGAAGGTCTCCTTTGCTATGAAATAAAAGTCTTTCTGGAAAGCGGAAAAAGTTGAAACAAAACAATTATTATAAAGCTACAGTTTGGTTCACATAACCCATATAAGTGAGATTAAAAAAAATGGCGTATATGACATGTTCTCTGTACACCACAATTACAAAGACTGCGTAAACAAAGGGAACACAACGTGTGAATTTTGCGCTGAAGAGCACGAACAGTCTCCACAGTATACCCGCTGTGGAAAGCGGAAAAAGTGGGAAATTAATATCAACAAAACGAGCAAACAATCGACAACAGCTAAACAATCCTTCAACAATGAGCTCCCATTCTTCTCCAGTACTAGCAGCGATCCCTACAATCAACACCTTGGTACAACGCATACACGAATGAACTCAGAGTAATGACTCCAGCTGCATTACTGGAATACTTTCGTATATTTACACACACATCTTCGAAAGAATTAGAGAAATGAAGAGTAGTGTATTTTAAAGATTTTATGAGAAACACAGAGGTCATAACCGGAGAGTTGAAACGGTCTGAACTTATCCATATGTTTATGATTAAATTAAATGCCACACTGATTCACCATTATATACTCCGCCAACATTCGGGTAAATAATGAATATTTACATGGCACATTATACAGCAATTTTAAGTCATTAAAGTTAACATATGGCTTCATATTCTTTTACGCAAATTTTCATGAAGTTGCGATGTTATATCGTAAGCCTATACGGTAATTTTAATGACCATATTCTCATCTGTCTTTAGACAAAATAGAACTATAGAGTTTCTGTTCTACAGCCTCTATTTACCATTAACACTGATTTACAATAACTTTCACAAGACCAAGGCTCTGTGCCACAGAGCCTTGGTTTCCCACAGACTGTGTCCACATTATATCACAGAATTATTCAAATCATTATATTCTACCTCATTATACCAAATTCATTTTCAGAAAGAGTGTTTTCAAAGCCAATGTTCATCTTTATATTCCTCCACACAAATTTTTCACACTGCTAAACCATACCACGGGTGGGGTTCGAACCCGCGGTCAGAGAGTCTCAAAACTCCAGACCGTCGCGTAAGCCATTACGCGTAAGCCATTACGATTTCGTGAGTCATTTTCACACTGCTGTTATGTTATACTGTAAAGTAAATAAAGCCACTTTTATCTGCTTATTCTCACCTCTCTTGAGACAATAATATAGTCCTACAGCGTAGCTGGTTACAAACAACTATTTTGCTTTAATTTTGGTCAGGAGCACTGGACACAATACCTGACAATACTGCTACTGAAGCGTCCGACCTTCACCGAATATTACTAAGCATCAAACTTTGAAGTACCTTACCTTGAAGTGCTTTACCTTGCAGAACCTCACTTAGCTGCATACCTTAATGTACCACGATTAATACAGGCGCTCTTCTCATTTCTGTATCTGCTCAATAGGATCTCAGGTCCAAATATATTTAATATATATATATATATATATATATATATATATATATATATATATATATATATATATATATATATAGTCATATCCCAAGGGGCTCTGGAGTAATCACATCAGTTGACTGACTGTTAAAAACGATGTCCAGAAGCTGGAACTCAATTCGTACAAAATACACACGAAGACAAGCTCCCAAACATACATGAAATGGGCACTCGGTCCCGGATTACAAAAATAGAAACGAAATGCATTTTAGAATATAGATCAAACATTGTAAGTTATGTATGTGTTTGTGAGTGGTTGCATCTACGTGTGGCCCCCAAATCTGCATATCCAAACGTGCGCGTAAATATATTTCTGTCATGTGCAAAAAATACGCGACTCGGTTACCCCAACTGCAATAAAAATATCAAATTTCCAATTCCATAAAATTTTTAAATAACCAACTCTAGCCAAAATATATCAACAGCTAATTTTATATTTATAAGTACCAGTCGACTCAAAATATAAAATTTATAAAGAAAAAGAAGCTTACTATAAATATGCAAAAAAAAAAATGATAAACATGTAGTGACCAGCGGTACAGCAGTTTATAGTTGTACAGCAGTTTATAGTGGTACAGCAGTTTATAGTGGTGCAGCAGTTTATAGTGGTACAGCAGTTTATAGTGGTGCAGCAGTTTATAGTGGTGCAGCAGTTTATAGTGGTGCAGCAGTTTATAGTGGTACAGCAGTTTATAGTGGTGCAGCAGTTTATAGTGGTGCAGCAGTTTATAGTGGTGCAGCAGTTTATAGTGGTGCAGCAGTTTATAGTGGTACAGCAGTTTATAGTGGTGCAGCAGTTTATAGTGGTGCAGCAGTTTATAGTGGTGCAGCAGTTTATAGTGGTACAGCAGTTTATAGTGGTGCAGCAGTTTATAGTGGTACAACAGTTTATAGTGGTGCAGCAGTTTATAGTGGTACAGCAGTTTATAGTGGTGCAGCAGTTTATAGTGGTGCAGCAGTTTATAGTGGTGCAGCAGTTTATAGTGGTACAGCAGTTTATAGTGGTGCAGCAGTTTATAGTGGTGCAACAGTTTATAGTGGTGCAGCAGTTTATAGTGGTACAGCAGTTTATAGTGGTGCAGCAGTTTATAGTGGTGCAGCAGTTTATAGTGGTGCAGCAGTTTATAGTGGTGTAACACTACAGAAGGCCTACTGGCCCATACTCGGCAGGTCGTTCTCAGATTCACCCCTTCTCACCCATTTATTCAACCTATTCTCAAAGCTACCCTTCTGCTATTTCCAATTTATTCTCCTCTGTATTTGACTGAAGAAGCCCACCGCTTGGGCGAAACGTTTCAACAGCAAAGATACCCAGCTGTTGCACATGTGTCTTGCTCAAGGAATTGGCTTCAGTAACTCCAATTACGGGTTGCAGTCAGGCAGGTCCCACTCAGATCCAATACTCACTCATTTGCTTGTACTTCCTGCAGCTGTTATTGCATTTCCCATCACAATTACACTTTATTTTGTGTTTGTAGTCGTATTTGCTTTCATAAATATTTTTCACTTTATTTGGCACTTCAGTTCATATATGTGCTTGAGTGTGTGTCTGTGTTTAAGTCCGAAAACTCTTTAATATTTTAAATTTCTCTTATATTTATATCTGTTTACATTCTTGGGTCATTGTTCCCACGGCCGGGTCCCAGACAGGGTCTTCAGGAGTTGTTGTCCTGATCACTCAGGCTGTTAGTACCGTCAATATGCTTTTCAGAGTAGGCACAGCAGTCCAGTTGATCAGCAACTAACTTGAGGAACTAACACGCTTGTAAAATATAATATTTTATCTGCATTTTCTTATACTGTTGCTGTCGAATGAAAATTGCGACGTGTACACAGTCTCTGAATACGGAAATTTTTATGCCTCTTCCATCGTACGTGTTATATTGACTTCCATTGTTTACCTGTTTGGGCATGAAAGAATAATTGCGATTGCCGTTCGTCTTGCACCTGCAAGGGTTCCATCCTCGCAATATTGCGCACTTGTCTACGCCTTGCAGGAGTGCCTGTTCTTGAATCTTGATTAGCGAGTACTTGCAAGAACATTTGTTCTCTTCCTGTACATTTCTCAGTACTTGCAGACTTTATTTACTGTTGTAAGACTACCTGTACGTCCGCAGTGCACTCCCGAGCGTACCCTTTGCATAAACAGATAAAGAAGAATAAGAATGAAATTTGGGTGAGTGAAGTGGCAGAGAGAGAGAGAGAGAGAGAGAGGTGGGTGGAGGGACCTCACTGGAGTCCCTGGAACGCGACCCCACCCAGTGATCCGTGGAGGATTGACCCCACCACATTCTTTCCTCAAGATCCAACCGGGCCGTCATGGGAGTGGAAGAGGGAAAAAATGGGGCAGGAAAAGCAGAAGCAGGAACAAGGAGGGCAACATGGGGAAAAACTAAAGAGAGCACAGGAAGAAAAGGGAAGAAATTTAGCGATTATGACAAGCTTAACAAAGCTCCTGGAGAGCGAAACGTTGCCACAATAAAATCTGGCATTAGTTGCACAGAGAATGATAAGTTGAAGGATGCCGGAGCTACAGTGAAGAATTCTAAATGGAATGAAGGGAAAAGAATGGAGGCGTGTGTGTTTGATGGGTGGATGATAGAGAAAGAGGAGAGATGGCAGAGTAGAATATCTAAGAAAGACGAGTAACAGCGTCGATTTAGGAAGCGTAACCTGAGGAACCATCAGTCATTCTACGTTGAATAAAAGTGTCTCTCACACAGAACCCTTGATAAAGCTCTCTACGCACGTTCCCTCAAATGGAATAATAATGATGTTAATAATAATTTATATTATTATTATTAGTAGTAGTAGTATCAAATTATGATAATTCTAATAAGAGATACTAATAACAGCAACATCAGCAGCACACCAGCACAACAACAGCCACAACAACAACAACTATCAGCAACAATACTCTCTCAAACACACTCAGTCATTACACTCTACTAAGGTCAGACCTGGATCGACTATCCACACACGCAAACAACCACGACGCACCCAAACGTCTAGCAAAATATCCATATACTTACCCACATATTAATCTTTGATTCAAGTATGCATACACCAATGAATCGAGGTATCCATACACGTATGTTTCGTGTATTTATACACCAGTGAATCAAGGCATACACGGAGCAATAAGACAATTAGCAGGATAGTACTGTATGAAAGTCAGCGTAGTGGATATACAAGAAAGGCGTCTAGCTGGTACTGAGTGTAAATACTGGCACCTTCACCACTCGAGGTGCTTCATGTACCAGTTTCTGCTATATTAGGTCTCTATCTATCTATCTATCTCATATAGTAATAATAATAATAGTTTATCTGCAAACTTATGTTAGTGGGTATGTGTTCTTATCGAACTGTTCTTATTTCCGCTTGCGAGGTAGACCTCAAGCTCTTGACCCCATGTCTTAGCGTTTAGTCTCGTCTGTGTACTCACCTATATGTGCCTGCAGGGGTTATCAGTTGTTAAACGTTAGTTATTGGTTGTTAAACGTTAGTTACTGATTGTTAAACGTTAGTTACTGATTGTTAAACGTTAGTTACTGATTGTTAAACGTTAGTTACTGGTTATTAAACGTTAGTTACTGGTTATTAAACGTTAATTAGCGACTGTTAAACGCGCTTGTCAAGAGACACTTTGTCCGTTGTGTAAGTTGTGTGAATGTTTGAGTGTGTGTGTGTGTCTGTGTGTGTGTGTGTGTGTACATGTGAGTGCTTATTCCTGCGTGTAAGTTCTCGTGGTTTTTTTACAGAAAATCAATTAAACTTTCCCAACTCTCGCAATCATTCTTCTCTTCAAAGAACCACATACAAAAAAAAAAAAGAATGAATTCCAAGGCATTCCACTGTATTACGAAAACATCTTTGCAAAACTTCTGAACACTATATCAGTACTTTTAGTGTATGGTATCCAAATTCCCCGAAACTTTAGAGTCATGGAATTGTAAAACTGGAGAGATGTGGCGAGTCTTAGGGAGCCTTAGTGCTTACCTAAGTCTCTGTAAGCTTTACTAAGTCTTGCTAAGTTGTACTATCTGCTTCTTACTGCCGGGAGCCCAAACTTTTCAGCGTGGTTCATACAGCCTGTCAGAATTACTTGTGAACATGGCTCCCTATGTCAGACTGCCGACAATCCTGAAGAGAAAAAACACATTACATGTTAAGCCTCTACTGAAACAACCTTTCGTTCTGTGAAGACCTTTATCAAGAGACTTGATAAAGCCCTACACAGAGCGAAACCTTGTTCCAGTGGAAAGCCAGTTCCACAACGTGTTTCTATTCCTGATGTTTACCTCTCTCCTCTTACTATCCACTGTCACAGTTACTCCAGTCTCTCAGATGATCCCTCGCGTGACGGAACTCTCACAGGCCAAATAATTTTTCGGCATCCTCTTCTTCTCCCTTCCCTCCAACACGCACGTAAGACAATATGAGAGGCAGAGTTAAGAACCCAGCTTTGGTCTCCTGAAACAGTGAATACAAGTCAGTAATTTCCACACGCACATGGCCAGTATGTAACTGTATTTCAAAATAAATTGAAAATATAAGGTACGAAACTAAAAAAAATATCTGTCCATGTTATATGTAATGTATGCTCTGAGAGGTTATGTAAAATATAAGATGTGTGAGAACTGCGTTGGAAGGACCGTGAATTATGTATGAAAAAAAAGATGAAAAATAAATTCGTAGGCATTAGATTGGATATTACTGGATGTATTATGAAGATCATTAATGAATGACAAGTGTAGAAGAACTGAAAGACCCGCTGATAACCATTGATAATGGAGGAATCATTATATCTGTCAGTTCTAAACCCCTGAGGATCATCTAAGAGTTGGAAGCTCGATCCTCCTGATCTCGCAGCTAGGCTTCCTTTCAAAAGTTTTTAAAATGTCCAGACCGGCGTCTAAAGATTCCCCGAAACATCGATATCAACTAAATATTAGAAAAGTGGGAGAAAAGATCACAAGTATAACGAGCTTTACTGAACTCGTGTTGACGATCATAGAAAAATTAAGTAAGAACTCACACTATCGTGAAAGTTGCAAATGTCTGGCACTAGTCTGGCCGCAGAAGAAATCCCTAAAAAACTGCAGTATTAAGGTCGATATAGATACTCATGTGATAGTGGAACTAATGGTAACAGGATGATAGAGGGACTAGAGTTACCTTCTTTCTTAGAAATAGGCTGGACGTTTCCAATTAGAAGGGAAATTATTTAGAAAATGTAAGCTTATACAATTACAAGCTCTAGAGTATTAACTCTTAAACGAACATACATAAGAATGGAGGAACACTGCAGTAGGCCTACTGGCCTTTCTCTAAACCAATCATTCTTACCCACTCACCTTTTTCCAAAGCTTCCCAAGAATTAGCTTCAATACCTCAGGTACTAATCAGACCCATCCCTTTTTACTCACATATTTGTTTAGTTTCCCTTAAAACTACCTAAGGTCTTACCCTCTATTACCCTACTGGGTCACACGCTTTCTTGACCTTTAACGTTACTAAATCTTTGTGAACAAACGTAATTAATACGAAGAGGTGAGGGATAGGAGTGATCACAAGCGTAACAGGAGAGTCAGGACAGCTGGAATCTTTGAAGTTAATGTCAGAAAAGAGAATGCTGAAGAGTTTAGCTTTGTCAGAGTGAGAGATGACTACGTCTGTAGAAAACAAGTGAGGCTGGTAGAAGTTAGGTTATATTTTTAGCAAGAGTTTACAAAGAATTTTTGGAGTTGAGATCTAATAATACAAAAAGATTGATTTTAAAAGAAGCTGTGCTTTTAAATTCGCAGATATTTCACAATTTCTACAAAATATACAGAGAGAGAAATCTGCAATGGATTTAAATACGTGGGGGGGAAAAAGATGGAAAGTGAGCATCATTTCCAGCAACAATAATAATGTGTGTTTTGTGCAGCAAAGACAGGTGCATCATCATTAGAAATGATGCGAAAATTCACGCGCTGGAAAATCGAGATCAGTTTTCGAACGATTAGTCCCATCATCAGACCGATAGTGAAGAAGGTGGCAGGGATGCTGGAGACTGGAGGCAGCAGCATCATAGAGCGAGACACAGAGATGCGGCGGTGATCAGAGGAAGTTAAAGGGACACAGGCGCTATGACCCGAGAGGTCTGTGGCAAGGACAAGTTCCTGGCTTAGGGGAAGTACGTGTAGGTCGCCCTGGAACACCTGGAAGCTGTTGAATAAGTCGCTGCAGATCAAGAGGAATACTGGACGCTAAAATACGTCCCACTGAAGAATTGTGGAGGAAGACTGAAGGCAGATCATTGTTAGTTAGAAATCAGGCAGATGAATTCAACGTATGAAAATTAGGAAGCAAAATTATTTCATTAATTAGTAAGATAATCACAGAATTTATGGTAGATTATTTAATTAAAAAAAATATAAATACGACAGATAAATTTTGAAGAAGAAGAAGAAGAACTCATCTTCAAGGTTAATACTCATAAAACTTACGTGTACAACAAGACATTTCAGATGGTGTTTCACTAAACACTTCATACACTAAAACGTCCATAAAGCTGAAATGTGTATACCTGACACTTCAGGTGCTGAAACACGTGTAGCTAGACACTTCAGACATCGAAAGTAAAATGGAAGAGGATAGAGCATTAAATACAACAGTAACAACGGCGCTAACAAAAACAAATTGAAACAAATGCCTGAAAGACTTGAAAGTCCTGGAGTGGCTGGATTTCATGTCTCATTCTCAAAGTGCTCCACTCAGCCAAGGTAAGAGGCATTTTTCTCACTCCTTGTGATGCCTACAAAGCCACAGTCGCAGCGTCAGAAAATAGCGCTGTTTTCCCTGACGGTGAGGAGACAGAATAGGCAACCTTGGCTTTGAGGTCCCCGCTTGAGATGGCTGGACAGGAGAGAGAGGGATGTGCCGGAGGGAAGGGAGGGTGAGTGGTAGAGTGGGTGGAAGAATGTGTGGGGAATGGAAATTAAGAGAGTGGGATGGAGGGATGGGCATGTCACATTTCCATACCCAGGTAATAGATGCGTCTTTAAAGGTCTTTGTAGAATTATGTTGCTTTATATATCCGCTCACGCCTTCATATACCCGCTCACGCCTTCATATACCCGCTCACGCCTTCATATACCCGCTCACGCCTTCATATACCCGCTCACGCCTTCATATACCCGCTCACGCCTTCATATACCCGCTCACGCCTTCATATACCCGCTCACGCCTTCATATACCCGCTCACGCCTTCATATACCCGCTCACGCCTTCATATACCCACTCACGCCTTCATATACCCGCTCACGCCTTCATATACCCGCTCACGCCATCATATACCCGCTCACTCCTCATTCGATTGATGCTACTAATTCGTGCAGGTCAATTTTATATAAACCTTTTTGGGGTTTGTTTTCCGTGTGATAACTTGAGAATGCATCTTCTGGTCGGCTTCAAACTTTCAACACTGGCGTCTCCTACACAGAAGAAGGCAGTGGGTAGGTACCAGTTTTAGTTTTTATGATTATTATTACTATAATCAAAAGAAGCGCTAAACCACAAGGGTCATACAGAGCAGCAGTTTTTATGATGTGTATTATTATTGTCAGTCGAGTGAGTGTATCTCTTCTGACCAGCTTGGTATCGTGTAGGGATGGTATCGTGCAGGGATGGTATCGTGCAGGGATGGTATCGTGCAGGGATGGTATCGTGCAGGGATGGTATCGTGCAGGGATGGTATCGTGCAGGGATGGTATCGTGCAGGGATGGTATCGTGCAGGGATGGTATCGTGCAGGGATGGTATCGTGCAGGGATGGTATAGTGCAGGGATGGTATCGTGCAGGGATGGTATCGTGCAGGGATGGTATCGTGCAGGGATGGTATCGTGCAGGGATGGTATAGTGCAGGGATGGTATAGTGCAGGGATGGTATCGTGCAGGGATGGTATCGTGCAGGGATGGTATCGTGCAGGGATGGTATAGTGCAGGGATGGTATAGTGCAGGGATGGTATCGTGCAGGGATGGTATCGTGCAGGGATGGTATCGTGCAGGGATGGTATCGTGCAGGGATGGTATCGTGCAGGGATGGTATCGTGCAGGGATGGTATCGTGCAGGGATGGTATCGTGCAGGGATGGTATCGTGCAGGGATGGTATCGTGCAGGGATGGTATCGTGCAGGGATGGTATCGTGCAGGGATGGTATCGTGCCTCAGGTCATGGATCTAGGGTCTTGTGAGGAGACAGAGCGACGGGGGATTTAGGAGATTATTTCACTGGTAAGTATACAAAAGAACCCATGTGTATAATGCAAGTGTCTCCAGGCTGTCTAGCAGGTGGTGTGATGGTGGTTCTGTTGTCGGTGGTGGTGGTGTGATGGTGGTTCTGTTGTCGGTGGTGGTGGTGTGATGGTGGTTCTGTTGTCGGTGGTGGTGATGTGATGGTGGTTCTGTTGTCTGTGATGGTGGAGGTTCTGTTGTTGTTGGTGGTGGTAGTTCTGCTGTTGTTGTTGGTAATGTTGGTTCTGTTGTTGTTCCTGATCTTAATCATCAGGAGACAGCAAATTGTCGACTTATACGTTCACTTTCACTCGTTCATTAATTAAACCACCACTTGGTCGGTTGGTTAATCAGGTTTAAAAACCTATCAACAACACAAGGTTCATCATGGCTGCATGTAGCCCGTTCGCCACCAGTCAAGAAATACTTTAAATCCCCCAACCAGAAATAAAGGTCAACACTTGGTGTGTATACACTGAGAGATATACACCTTGCAGTGTATATATCCTGTCTGGGCTGGCGTTCCGTTGCTCTGTATATACTTGTTGTAGCAAACTTTTATTCAT
This sequence comes from Cherax destructor, assembly GCA_009830355.1. Taxonomy (NCBI): domain Eukaryota; kingdom Metazoa; phylum Arthropoda; class Malacostraca; order Decapoda; family Parastacidae; genus Cherax; species Cherax destructor. The sequence goes on along the minus strand of WNWK01000096.1, from coordinate 408,067 downwards.
CAGAAACAAGCGTCTCCCGACGGGTCTTTACCAGATGATTGTTACAATATTTTCCCTTAAACAGTCGTAGGCTTTTCCGGGGCTATGTACTTGTAGCTAAGCTACTGCAAGCCACCTGGAGCTACATATATATTTAACAGTAAGTTAGTAGTAGTGTAATTGACATTACTAGTCTATTGTCTTCTGGATGTATCATTTAGGGTGTTGTGTGTCCCTTGTGTTACTCTTGACTATTTGTTGACATAATAGTGAGGGAACAATAAACGACAAACCCGCAGCATCAACAATAAACACAAGAGTTTGGGAAGGTGAAGAGGTCTGGTGTGGAGTGGAGTTGGATCCTCCTCCCTGTAAGTGACCCCAGTATTTGCCAAGGCATTCATTACCCTTGACAGAACTGAGTAATTACTGCGGTGAAGGGGTGGTGTGAGAGTCAGGGTGAGGTGTGAGAGTGTGATGTGAGGGTCTGATGTGAGAGTGTGATGTGAGGGTGTGATGTGAGGGTGTGATGTGAGGGTGTGATGTGAGGGTGTGATGTGAGGGTGTGATGTGAGAGTGTGATGTGAGGGTGTGATGTGAGGGTGTGATGTGAGAGTGTAATGTGAGAGTGAGGGATTGGTGTAAGAGTGAGGGTGTCTTGTGAAGGTGGAAATAATAACGAAAGTGAGGGTAAAGGAAAGTGGTGGGAGTGAAGGTGAGACTAACATGAAGAATGTGAAGGATGCTGGCAGAGTGTTGGACACACATAGGGAATATTTTCTCATCTGAGTGAAGCACTTTCGTTTGCATTTTTGGTGAGATATATAGATTGTTGTTCCTTGTTGTTAATGTTGTTGTTGCTGTTGATTGTTGTTCCTGTTGTTGACGTACTTTACCTACCTTCCTAACTACCTACCTACCTAAGCACTTACCTACGTATCTACCTATACACATACCTATCAACCTGCATGCCTGCCTGTCTACCTATCTACCAACCTATGCACCTTCCCACATACCTTTTTACTCACCTACCTATCTACGCACCTACCCACATCCCTATCTACCCACATACCTACCCACCAACCTGCCTGCCTACCTACCTCCCTACATACCTACCTAGACTGGCCGGCAGTCGCCCACTAATCGGATGAACTCCCTGTGAGATAAGATAGAACAATGAGCCATAATACATCACGCTGGGGCTATTATCGTGTCTCCCTCCCACCCTCCCTCCCTTCACCCCTCCCTTCATTACTTCCTTTCTGCCTTCTTTCCCACAATCTCTACTTCTCTCCTCTCTCTTTCCCCTCCTACTCTTTCTTCCTCCCTGCTTTCCCTCTTTCATTCTCCCAGCTCTCTTTTCACTCAAGCTTTCCACAAGAATTAGGCCCAGAGTTCATGCATTAATTGTAGTTCAAAACCGTTATTACTCAACCAGTGAAAAGGGTCGAAACGTCGCCTTAGTTTCCTCTCAGAATTTTGAGTTATTCGTGAATCCCAGGAGAGGCTTTCTTGTGTGAGTATCGAGTACATCATTCGAACACACGATTCGATTTCTCTCCTGGGGACTCGACTCGACCCACAGGCCATTCGGATTGGTGTTGCTCTTCGCCTAGCCGCCCCCATACTCACCGAACATAGGTGTATTTGCGGCAGGGCGACGGCTGATCAATTCGGACTTCATGGTCTAGTGTGTCACACATCAGAAGGGAAGTATGCTAGACATGAGGAGGTCAATGACATCATAAAGAGAAGCCTCGCCACGGCCCGTTGCCCAGCTCAACGAGAACCCCAAGTGCAGAGGTCTGATGGAAGTCAAAAGCGTCCTGATGGAGCCACTATGCTACCCTGGAAGGATGGTAAGCAGATTGCTTGGGACTACACCTGTGCTGCCACAATGGCAGACACCTACTTGCCATACTCTGTAGCCGAAGGGGGTGGAGCTGCCATCCACAGGGAGACCCAGAAGACTCGCAAATATGAAGGCCTTCCCCCTTGCTATAACTTCACCCCAATAGGGTCGGAGACCCATGGAGCATGGGGCAAGTGTGCTCTAAAGTTTCTCAAAGAGCTGCGTGAAAAACTCATCATAGAAACCAAGGACCACAGAGCGACCAGCTTCCTCTTTCAGAGACTCAGTGTTGCGATCCAGAGGGAAAATGCCTGCAGCATTCTGGGCACGCGGCCCACTGCCGGGGAGCTGGACGAAGTATTTGACATGTAGCTCTGAGTTGTCATCTATGTTATTTTACTCCCTATTGTATTCTTGTCAATGTATTTTGTCAATGTATTTTTGTCTTTAAATAAATTTTATATATATTTGAAAGATGGGGTGGTAGGGAAAGGGGAATATTCAAATGGCTTCTCCACTTCTCCGAGGCTATGGGACCCACAATTTACACCAGAGGTGAACCCTATCCTTATATATATATATATATATATATATATATATATATATATATATATATATATTTTGTGTGTGTGTGTGTGTGTGTGTGTATAATCTGCCTTGTACAGTTTGGATCACGTTTTGGTAACTTTAATTAAGCTCTGAAGATGGAATTACTTGATACTGAAATGTTTGTTCTGATGTTGCTCTTCTAATTTCTTCTACTTATTATTATTATTAGTAATAGAAGTAGTAGTATGTTATTATTATTTTTATCACTTATATATTAAAAAACAAGCTTTAAGGCCCTGTAGGTCATACAGACATACACACAAGAAGACAGACCACAGTCTCATGTTACTTGTAATTCTCAACTAATTACAAACTTAACAAATCATTCTCACCGGCTTCTGGACACCAACAATGAATGTCAAACGCGGCTCTACATTAATTAATACCAAATTGGCTTTGCTCATTAGAGCTCATTTTTATATAATCCCTGGAAATATAGAATTAATAATTATATGAGGTTTTAATCCATTCTATTAATAATTCCAGAGGGTCTCGTGAGTGCTAAATTTCATTAGTTTTTTAGGTTAGGTATGAATCTCTGGAATTTTAAGAGACGCTGGGTGGGCAGGTGCACACAAAGGGAATCTAAATCTCCCCAAAATGACCTGAGTTTCCAATCCTGATCCTCCATTTCCAAGCCTAACAGTTTGCCAGGGAAATTACAGTATAGTGGAGTAAAAAAAAAATCGAACCTGGATATCCAGAGGGAAGAGGCAGCTTCTTAGAAGACGTCTGCATGTTCATGGAGGTGACTTCGTGTCTTTCTCTCTCTCTCTCTCTCTCTCTCTCTCTCTCTCTCTCTCTCTCTCTCTCTCTCTCCAAATTCGAAACAGTCTATATTAACTTTTCAATCAGTTATTTATTAAAAACTGTAAAGGCATAAATGAAAAATTTCAATGGGATGGATAATAAAATAAAAATAACTGAATTAATCTCCTCCATAAGACTGTCCCCACCTAGTTCCTTCTCTCTTTCCCTCCATCCATCCCTCCATCCATCCATCCATCCATCCCTCCCAAGATTATGTCTTTTTCAGTGTATATTCACTGAGAGTTTATTTTAATCACTAATTTAGGGAATCAAGTATTCTTGACTGGTTGTGAACAGGTGACATGCAGCCTTAATGACCCTCGTGTAGTCGACAGGCTTTAAACCCCATTAACCAACCCTCGTTCCTTGGCAGTCATTGTTCTTTCATGAGAATGCAAAGTTTGATTTTTTACTGTGTAAATCAATGAGATAGACACAAAGTTGGTCACTGGGTTAGTGTTTTGGTTAAGAATACAGCAGGTTACAGGAGGTGAGGCAGGTTACAGCAGGTGAGTGAGAGGTTACAGAAGGTGAGACAGGTTACAGCAGGTGAGTGAGAGATTACAGGAGGAGAGGCAGGTTACAGCAGGTGAGTGAGAGGTTATATGAGGTGAGGCAGGTTACAGCAGGTGAGTGAGAGGTTACAGAAGGTGAGGCAGGTTACAGGAAGTGAGTGAGAGGTTACTGGAGGTGAGTGAGAGATTACAGGAGGAGAGGCAGGTTACAGCAGGTGAGTGAGAGATTACAGGAGGAGAGGCAGGTTACAGCAGGTGAGTGAGAGGTTACATGAGGTGAGGCAGGTTACAGCAGGTGAGTGAGAGGTTACAGGAGGTGAGGCAGGTTACAGCAGGTGAGTGAGAGGTTACAGGAGGTGAGGCAGGTTACAGGAGGTGTGTCGATTGAACGTTTGTTTTCAGAAACATACACACACACGCGCGTGTAGTTTACTCTTCTACTATTTCGCTCAAATTCCTCGAATCAAGAGTCATTCTGTAGACGGAGAGTTAGAGTGTGGATAGGGAGTAGGCACTCCAACTCCCCACCCACTCTCACCACCTCCCAGCACCCAACACGAGTCTTCAGATCTTTATATTGTACCCAGTTCTACCTAGCTGTACCCAGTACTTATACCCAGTACACCCACTCCTTATACCCATTGCTATCCCGCATTTATTCATATGTCTAGTACACCAATTCCTTGTACTGTACCCAGTACTACCCAGTACTTATACCCGGTATACCCACTCCCTAAACTATTCCCATTGTAGTCCAGTACATATTGTACCTAGTACACCCACTCCTAAATGACCCAGATCAATCATAGCTTCAGAGGAGAGTGAGGAAGAGAATGAGGAGGAGGAGAGAAGGTTCAAATTCATCAAAACGGGGTTAAAATTGCTAGTTCATACAAACGTTGAATAGTCTGTCGTTCTCTCTCATATAGACCTTTAAATGTCCCAGACGTGGCGCGTCAAAGATGAGCTGGGCTTTTAAATTTTCCATGTATGGTGACGTTAAAATGTCTGCCTCGCGGGGTTAGCAGTATTATGATTATTATAATTATATCAGCTGTTGTTAGTGTGCTGTTGTTTTAATTATGAGAAAGTGCAAAACTCATAACGGTTATGGAACATTTCGATGTAATCAGGCTTCATATATATATATATATATATATATATATATATATATATATATATATATATATATATATATATATATATATATATATATATATATATATATATATAATATATATAATATATAAAAGACTATAAACTGCACAACTCTTCTCTGGATGTTTATTAGTCTGCATAACAAACATTCCTTAATATCCTAGTCTATCTCTCTCTTGCAGCAAGTGTCGTGGATCAGGAAGAGAGACCTGCATGTCCTGAGCTCTGGTCTTGTCGTTTTTGCCTCGGATCAGCGCTTCCAGGTGAGTGTATGGCAATGTTTATATGCAAGTTTGGTGTGGGGCTTTACCAGTTTGGTGCAGAGACTGATCAGTTCTCTTTAACTAGTTAGAAAGATTAACCTGGTAACTAAAGAAAATCTCCTTTTACAGGTAGAGATTTACCAGCTAAGAGTCGAGATTATTCAGTTACTTGCGGCGATTTACCTCTTATGTGAAGGGATTTACCAATTTCGTAAAGAGATTAACCAATTACGCTCAGAATTTAACAAGTCAAGTGTAGGAATTAGCCAGTTATGTGATGTAGAAAGGTTGTTCATTTATGACAGAATTCCCTCTCAAATAAATATGTAAATAACGTCAACAACATCAATATCATTAACAGCAACAATAAGAACACCATTAATAATAATAATAATAATAATAATAATAATAATAATAATAATAATAATAATAATAAAAATATAAAATACACTTCAGCACTTGTCACCAGCAACGCATATGCCATTAGATGTACAGCATAGTGCTTCTGACAGCTTCAGTGCCTGAAATTCTGAGTTGTAGGAAAAATATTCCTTCGTATGTGATAATCATCACATAAGACTATTACTGTGCTGGCTGTAAGCGGGGTACTGCCGACTACACTCAGATATAGGAAGGTATTGGACGATAAATTCTCTACACAGAGTAACATTACATACAGGAGATCGAGCTTTACATTGAGAGAACTGTGGAAAAAAGATGTATGTTGTCAAGACACAGTACTATACTTGGAGAGAGTTCCGGGGGGTCAACGCCCCCGCGGCCCTGTCTGTGACCAGTTTTAAACGTTTTTGAACGTTTTAAACATCAAACCATTTCTATTGAGAGCTTACTGGATGAGGGTCAGGCACTGAAGTGCTCTGACAATCCATCTTCTGTGTCACTGTCGAAAAGAAATTTGAATGCGGTATTTTTCTATAAGATCCGATATTAAGAACCTTCAATAAATACTAGAGTGAACCCTGGAGACAAAGAACCACAAAGTGGTGCTCAACACAGAGCAAAACGTTGCCCCAAATAAACGTTTGTTACGTAGTCTATAGGGATTTTCTTGACAAGTATTGTTGACGTATCAGCGTAGATGCTGTTGTGTTTCTGTAAATATCAGACCTCTACTGTGAGGAAAAAGAATTAAGTTGATATCTGGTAAGGTTACATGTGACAGTGTTCTCATCAACCTCGACAATCGCACACCATATATATATATATATATATATGGTATTGTCCAAGTAAGATATATGCATTTTTCGTGACTCACAAAGTGCTCCTTCCCACAGGTGATTCACCCGGAGAAGTCAGAGAACTGGACGTTGCAGATCAAGTATGCTCAGATGAGAGACGCTGGTGTTTACGAGTGTCAGGTCAACACAGTACCCAAGCTCTCCATGTCGTACGTCCTTAATGTTGTTGGTTAGTATCCTGAGTTTCTCCTTGGGAAAGTTGCTAGAGAGAGAGAGAGAGAGAGAGAGAGAGAGAGAGAGAGAGAGAGAGAGAGGGGGGACGGCATGTGTTCTCACAGGTAACTGTATGATATACAAGATGTGTGAAGGTGTTTCCTCAGAGATGGAAAAAAACGGTTTTTTTTTTTTTAAGAAATGAGCGAAAGTGACGGGAATGAACTCTCAACAAACTCAAAAATTAGAAATAGAAACTAGACGACGTTTCGGTTGGGTCTGGACTATTTATTATTAAGATTATACTAGTGCCCAAGACAGATCGAAACTGTCCAAAATATAAGCTAGTTGCTTAGAAAAAGTAAAGGCCACAGTACAGGGTATATTATATAAGTCAAATAGCGTTTACTAATGTATAATGACGTTTCACAGCTGTAAACATCACTGGGGGGAAGGGGGTTGCTTGTTAGTGTGTGTCTGGCATGGAGTGTGTATCAAAGGGGCAAACTGGAACATGCTCTTAATAGGAGATTAAAGAGATGTGTGTGCGTCTCAAGGCTTCAAAGACAGATATATTAAGAGACTGGAAGCAGATGGGGAGAGGGAAGATGATGGGGTAAACTAAAGAGTAGAAGAAAATATGGCATTTCAGAAGAATATGGAGGTAAACAGCATTTCGAAGAAATATGAATGAAAAAGGATGCTTCGACGGAATCTCAAATAGACAGAAGTGCTGAGAGAGTTTTATGAAAAGAAGTGTGTCGAGAAAATTTGAAGGCAAGAGTGTGAGGATGGATTTGCAGTGAGAGTCTGAAGAAATGTGTGCAGAAGAAAATGAAAAACAAAATGCGTGCCTTGAAGACTAAGCGACCCTGGGAGGGAGAGTTATACGTGCATATCAGGAAGCTCGAAACCCTCTGGGTTAATAGGAGACTCGATCCTCCGTCCTGTAATCACAGCTCAGTCTGTGAAGGTTAGCATAGGCCACCACTGTGACCACAATGCAAGATTTTACATACGAATCTCCCGCTAGTGTGGCCGTGACGAACTCTAGCTCAAGTCCCCTCAAAGCCATCATCATGGATCACTCAGGCTGTGATCAGTCAGGCTGATATTGACTTCCCTGGAGGCTGATAAGACAGATATAATAAGACAAAAAAAATCCATACTTTTAGGCATGGTCCACCAGAGGAACATGCCTAAAAGTATGTTAAAATACTTTGCGAAGGAATTATTACCAGAGATTAATATCTCTGGTAAATAAAAATTAATTTTGAGAAGAGTAAAATACAAGAAATTTAAAGGAAAGAAGCATTTCCTTGTCAGGGACGCTCATTGTCAAACTGGTCCAGAAACCACGTGAAAAAACAAGTCCAAGAATTTTGCAGAAACAAGAGAGAGAGAGAAAGAAAGATAGAGAGAGAGCTGTGTGTATGAGTATGAAGGAGTCAATTCCAAAACGAAGTATGAGGGAACACAGCAACATTACTTTGCTAGTTGCAGAAGCTCACCCAAGTGTCAGTTCTTCACGCATCTCTCTCTCTCTCTCTCTCTCCAGTGAATCTCCAAGGAGAAATTAAGTTCAACGTGGCGTGAGACCCTGTCAAAGTTTAGCCGCTCATCTAATTTCACAAACACACACACACACACACACACACACACAAACACACACACGTGCGCGCGCGCACGCACGCCCGCACACTAACATTCATCCCAAATACAAATCGTTGAGTACACACTCCTCGTATCCCTGGGTTGAAGACCCTGATATATAGAGAAAGGAATATCTTGATGATGAAGTCTATACCAAATAAAGTCTGGGTCTACATAATGGTATCCTTTTTCTCCCATTTCAAATGACTTGTCAGAAAAATAAGAAATCCAGTTTTACGTCCAAATACATTCATCTCCCCCGCCTCCCCACGATCACATACAGACTTGACCTATCTGGCAAATACACAGAGAATCACTCCACACCAACCTCAGTCACATAGACCCCTTCCCCGGCAACTACATACTTACATCCTCTGCCTTTGCCAACACACGCAAACATCCTCTGTGCTCCTTTACCTCCGTCAACTTAAGTATCATATGAAATAGCTGGCTAGTAGCTCAGTGAACCCGGGATCAATAATTAGGGAGTTGAGACTTGTGGGTAGCTCTCCTTCACACCCGCTGCCCTTGTTTGCACAGCAATTTTTTGTCCCGACGACGAGTCGCTCAGAATAAAGACTTGCTCAGTAAATTGTCACTTTAGTGTAATATACTGGTCGCCAGTATTTGCCAATCAAACCAACTTAGTGCCCCTGTTTACTTAGGGTAAATAGGTACCCGGGAGTTAGCTGACTGTTTTAACATCCTGTAAATTCGAAAATGAGGTAAGGTGAGATTTCTAAGTTAGTTTTGGTCCAAAAATAAAAATCTTTATATCATTGTCAATGAAAAAAAAAATGATCTTACCTTCTGTAATTTTTTGGAGAAAGTTTAATTGTTAAGAGACTTCGGCCTATTCGGCAAGTTCGGCTTATTTGTGAATATATAAGGTAACCGAACACTGCGGATATATTCAATATTACCAAACATAAAAAGCAATCACCCTGCGCAATCTTCTCGTGTTGGGAGCGTGAAGATGCCCTCCCTTACTTCACTATAAATTCAAATTTCCTTAATTTTTTCGCCTGTCCCTGAAGATGCAGCCTTCTTGCGTGTGTTTACGAGCGTCGGCAGAGGGAGGCTGAGAAGCTCTCAAGGGCTTGAAGGTGTGAGGCTAAATTTAGGACCCAGCCGTCAGCCGGCCCTTGTGTCGACGCCCACCTGCGACCTGACTCCAGTCTTCTCACTTCCCTACCAACCTTTCATACGCTGAAATGAAAAGGAGATTTTTTTTTTGCTCATCCGTTTTGAGAATCCCATGAAGACCGAACTACAGAAAAATTGAATAAGCTAATGACATACATACATACATACATACATACATACATACATACATACATACATACATACATACATACATACATACATACATACATACATACATACATATATATATGTATATATATGTATATATATATATATATATATATATATATATATATATATATATATATATATATATATATATATATATATATATATATATATATGTGTGTGTGTGTGTGTGACAAAATCTTAAAGTGACTCTACATAACTTACAATCAACTCTCCTTGTATTACGTCAGAGAAATGTCTTATAATGAGAAACAAATTGAGCAAGGGAAACTTTATTACGTGCTTTGACAGGCAGAAAACTTGAATCAGAGATCCAAGATCGATGGAGTTTGATGTGGCAGGGGTATCCCCAGTGTGGGGGTGGCTTAGTGAGCTTGATGTGGCAGGGGTATCCCCAGTGTGGGGGTGGCTTAGTGAGCTTGATGTAGCAGGGGTATCCCCAGTGTGGGGGTGGCTTTAGTGAGCTTGATGTAGCAGGGGTATCCCCAGTGTGGGGGTGGCTTAGTGAGCTTGATGTGGCAGGGGTATCCCCAGTGTGGGGGTGGCTTAGTGAGCTTGATGTGGCAGGGGTATCCCCAGTGTGGGGGTGGTTTAGTGAGCTTGATGTGGCAGGGGTATCCCCAGTGTGGGGGTGGCTTAGTGAGCTTGATGTGGCAGGGGTATCCCCAGTGTGGGGGTGGTTTAGTGAGCTTGATGTGGCAGGGGTATCCCCAGTGTGGGGGTGGCTTAGTGAGCTTGATGTGGCAGGGGTATCCCCAGTGTGGGGGTGGTTTAGTGAGCTTGATGTGGCAGGGGTATCCCCAGTGTGGGGGTGGTTTAGTGAGCTTGATGTTGCAGGGTATCCCCAGTGTGGGGGTGGTTTAGTGAGCTTGATGTGGCAGGGTATCCCCAGTGTGGGGTGGCTTAGTGAGCTTGATGTGGCAGGGGTATCCCCAGTGTGGGGGTGGCTTAGTGAGCTTGATGTGGCAGGGGTATCCCCAGTGTGGGGGTGGCTTAGTGAGCTTGATGTGGCATGGGTATCCCCAGTGTGGGGGTGGCTTAGTGAGCTTGATGTGGCAGGGGTATCCCCAGTGTGGGGGTGGCTTAGTGAGCTTGATGTGGCAGGGGTATCCCCAGTGTGGGGGTGGTTTAGTGAGCTTGATGTGGCAGGGGTATCCCCAGTGTGGGGGTGGCTTAGTGAGCTTGATGTGGCAGGGGTATCCCCAGTGTGGGGGTGGCTTAGTGAGCTTGATGTGGAAGGGGTATCCCCAGTGTGGGGGTGGCTTAGTGAGCTTGATGTGGCAGGGGTATCCCCAGTGTGGGGGTGGTTTAGTGAGCTTGATGTGGCAGGGTATCCCCAGTGTGGGGGTGGCTTAGTGAGCTTGATGTAGCAGGGGTATCCCCAGTGTGGGGGTGGTTTAGTGAGCTTGATGTGGCAGGGTATCCCCAGTGTGGGGGTGGCTTAGTGAGCTTGATGTGGCAGGGTATCCCCAGTGTGGGGGTGGCTTAGTGAGCTTGATGTGGCAGGGGTATCCCCAGTGGGGGTGGCTTAGTGAGCTTGATGTGGCAGGGGTATCCCCAGTGTGGGGGTGGCTTAGTGAGCTTGATGTGGCAGGGGTATCCCCAGTGTGGGGGTGGCTTAGTGAGCTTGATGTGGCAGGGGTATCCCCAGTGTGGGGGTGGCTTAGTGAGCTTGATGTGGCAGGGGTATCCATATGTATTGCTACCTGTATATGCCTTCTCTCTCTCTCTCTCTCTCTCTCTCTCTCTCTCTCTCTCTCTCTCTCTCTCTCTCTCTCTCTCTCTCTCTCTCTCTCTTTGTACCCCTCGCTGTCATCGTTTAAAGAATATGTGGTGCACATAAAGGCTGAAGTTGAGACACAAACCCCTCATTAATTTTCATTGAAAATTTCAACCTGCAAAGGATTTATTGATACCAGTAGAAGGACTTCGTCAAGTACGTCTCTCTCTCTCTCTCTCTCTCTCTCTCTCTCTCTCTCTCTCTCTCTCTCTCTCTCTCTCTCTCTCTCTCTCCCTCTCTCCCTCTCTCCCTCTCTCCCCGCCTCTTTACTATCCTCCCCACGGAGAAAACAGAAGCTGTTTTCCAAGTACCACAGGCAGATGTTTATTGTGTAGTGGCTATTTTTCTCCCGAGAAGAGCTTTAACAAATCAGTGATTTGATAAAGCTCTACACTTAGCGACTCGCTGCCTCAGTTAAAGCTTGCTCTACACCTATGTCTTTTCTTCAGTGTACCTTTGTATCTTGTGACTTTGGTAAGTCTGAGGGTAACTAAATCAATGTGAAAAGTTGAGAAAGAGCAACAAACATTAGCAAAAATGTAGATTTTTGATGACATCTTGTGAGAGAATCTATTCACATATCCACAATTATTGTTACCCTGTCACAGTTACTCCTGTTATCCTTCCACAGTAGCTACTGACGTCTAGCGAGAGTGACAGACAATATCCCGTCACAGTAACTCACAAGACGTATGATACTTACACGACAGGATTGTAGGGGGATTAGTTTAATATATAGTTCACTACCTACAGAAGCTCGGTCGGTAATAGTGGGTCCTGAGTACGTGAAGGCCGGAAGCACCATCAACCTCACCTGCATCATTAATCAGTTCAACATGCCAGGTAGGTAGATCACCATCCGACCTCAGCATCATCATATGTTGCACTTAACTTCTCACAAAGAGTTAGGTAAGAAAATGTGCATTGCCTTAGGTGACTGGATTAAGTCACACGAATATGATTAGTGGCCGGAATCAGTTTAGATGAGAAAATATACCAAAATAACCCGCCCATAGGAGACTGAAGCTTATGATGACCTTTCAACCCGACTAGGACCATTATCAACGTTGTCCCAGATTTCATTTTCCTATGTGCGGGTTATTTGTGTTTTGTTCCACTCAATGTATTGTCTTTTTATTCTTTTTGAGATGAGAAAATATTCAGCTCCTTTTTGTTAGGTCACGATTCCTGTCACTACGAAATAAATGTTCTCTGAGGAGAATTTACAAGTGATTATACGAACAGAATTATAAATTTTGCAGTGGTTTTGAAGGCCAGTGATGCTGTGGGCATTCCCGTACAGCACAGCATGCAGATTCAACCTAAAATAACCCAACAAAGGCGAAGAATGTGACTTCACTGAGGTCGAGGTGTAAGACTCATTTATTTTATATTCTCTGTTCTGCAGTCTTGAAAATTATTGATGTTCTCGAGTATCAGATTTCCTATTGTTATGTTTTGTAGCACCACTAGTATGTCTCCTTCCTTATCTCTAACAGATTCCTCACCATTCCTTATCTCCTACTGTACCCTCAGCATCCTTCATTATCTTTGGCAGTTCCCTCAGCATTCCTCATTATCTCCGACTGTATCCTCAGCATAAGTTCCCTCAGCATTCGTCCTTATCTCCGACTATGCCCTCAGCATCCCTCCTTATCTCACGCAGTTTCCTCAGCATCCCTCCTGTTTTTTTGTCTTTACCTTCAGTGTGGTATCCCTCAGCATCCTTCTTTATCTCGGCCAGGCCTGGTCTACTGGTACCACAACCGGAAGATCCTGGACTACGAGGGACCTGTGAAGATCATCACCCGGGAGGACCAGGATGGCACCGTATCACACCTGACAATTGATGAAGCATCACCTGACGACTCTGGCAACTACACCTGCTGACCCACGTCAGCACATCCCACCTCCGTCATCGTCAACGTTCTCCAAGGTCAGTATTATAAGCATCAGCTAGAGTTAAGGTCCATACTGTCAGCATCAGCGGCCTCTAGGGTCGTTACAGCGGCCTCTAGGGTCGTTACAGCGGCCTCTAGGGTCGTTATAACCACTAAAAACGTAAGTATTTACTCGCTGAAATGAACTCACCGAGTTATGCTTGTAGGAGTCCCGACGCTCCTTCTATCCTCCTTCTCTTTGGCTTGGCCGACACCTAATGGAATCGAGCCTTCTGGGTTCGGTAGAACCTCTCCTTATAGTTGAGAATGGAGTGAACCTCATAGTCTTCCTCATTCCGCTAATGAACAGCCCTGAGACTAAAGAAATGCTGTGTAATGTCCCACGACTCTCCTGTGTTGTGTGTGTGTGTGTGTGTATGTGTATGTATGTGTGTGTAGGTGTATTTGCTGGGCATTATACTTCTACATAGCACAAATGCGCCAGTCTTTTCACTGGGATTTACAAGATCATCTCGCTCCCACACTGCGCTATTTACCATTGAAATGTTTAATATATTGTAAATTCATATAATGTTGAGTCCAAACGCACCATTATACTTTCTTAATGCGCTGCTTTTAATTAATTGAGTTTTTTTTTTCAGCACATACTGTTACTAGAACAATAATAACATTGTGCCTCGCTGAGGAGTACGTAAAAAAATATTAATTCAGTATTATTATCAGCGTTATTATTATTGTTTCTTGTCTCAAACTCCATGCGCCAGGTCCTGGCGTGGTATAAACACGCTCCCAGGTCCTGGCGTGGTATAAACACGCTCCCATGTCCTGGCGTGGTATAAAGATGCGCCCAGGTCCTGGCGTGGTATAAACACGCTCCCAGGTCCTGGCGTGGTATAAACACGCTCCCAGGTCCTGGCGTGGTATAAACACGCTCCCAGGTCCTGGCGTGGTATAAAGATGCGCCCAGGTCCTGGCGTGGTATAAACACGCTCCCAGGTCCTGGCGTGGTATAAACACGCTCCCAGGTCCTGGCGTGGTATAAACACGCTCCCAGGTCCTGGCGTGGTATAAACACACTCCCAGGTCCTGGCGTGGTATAAACACACTCCCAGGTCCTGGCGTGGTATAAACACACTCCCAGGTCCTGGCGTGGTATAAACACGCTCCCAGGTCCTGGCGTGGTATAAACACGCTCCCAGGTCCTAGCGTGGTATAAACACGCTCCCAGGTCCTGGCGTGGTATAAACACGCTCCCAGGTCCTGGCGTGGTATAAACACGCTCCCAGGTCCTGGCGTGGTATAAACACGCTCCCAGGTCCTGGCGTGGTATAAACACGCGCCCAGGTCCTGGCGTGGTATAAACACGCTCCCAGGTTCTGGCGTGGTATATAAACACGCTCCCAGGTCCTGGCGTGGTATAAACACGCTCCCAGGTCCTGGCGTGGTATAAACACGCGCCCAGGTCCTGGCGTGGTATAAACACAGAAATCACATTCAGTGTTGATTGTCCGTGTAAAACGGGCGGCTCTAGCCAGCTGGGCTGCAGATGGATGCGCTTCAAACGTCGGAGAATATTGTCGTATCTCTCAGACTCAGTCTCCTGACTCTTGTCTGGAAAACTGCAAGAATTCAGGCTGTCGTTACTCACCTTTCTTGACTTTTATTATATTACCTATGAATAAATAAATCTGCAGTAGCAATAACGCCGAATTTGTGTGTGTGTGTTTGTGTGTATATATCTTTTTTTTTTTTTAATTTGGTTAATATTTTAATTTTAAGAGTAATTATTCTCACTATGTCAACGGAAGTGACTTTTTGTGATATTTGTTCCTCAGGAGAACAGCCGGCGGCCATGCAGACTGGTGGAGGCACCACACCCTCCTTCAGACTGGTGACACTGCTGGTGATGCTGCAGCTCCTGGTTCTAGTGATGCCTCAGCGGCTCAGATGATGAAGCACAGGAGGGAGGGATGCTGAAGTGCGTGTAACGGAGCTCCAACTGCGACGTACCTAGTGCCGGCGCCTCGTCTTCCTGTAGCGACAGACGTGTTGTTTTGGACTGTCCGGAGTACACTGGGAACTTTTCTTTCTCCCCAGCTGCTGCGACTTCCGTATTGCAGGCACCTTGATAACCTCCTGCATCGGGACTTCACTCGCTTGCATGCGACGGACGCGGCAGGATATTTGCGATGGAAGCCGTGCCGGCTCCTCGCATCCGTACTGAGACAAATGTAGTGCCAGAACTGGCACCTCACCACCAGCCTGCTGCGACCATTACTGTCCAGACCTTACGCTTCAGCCGAGGCAGAAAACATGTCATGAAGCACAGCGGTGGAGGATGTTTCTTGAACTACACATAGCATCGGAAGCTGTATCTAGATGCACACGTACTAGTTGCAGATGACAGCATAATCTAGAACCATGCAAACATTTGCAGCAGACCGTGTTTGTGCAGTTACACAGCGGCTGCAACGGACGATGTGTCTAAAACCATACATACTGACTACCATTACATTAATGGTATTTAAAACCGACAAGTTAATGAATAAGACTCATGTGTAACACCTGCGTAACTTTATTGGTGTAGACGTCTCGCTAATCAATTATTTTTTTTAAATCCAATACAGAGAATTAAGTGGAGGCGGTGGAAGAAGTAGAGAGGTAATTATAGGTGATCAGTCCCTCTGCAGCAGTCGAAGCTATCATCACAGGTGGTCGAGGCCCAGGTGTTACATATGAGTACCACTCATCACATCGGTAGCGACGGACGTATTGAAGGTACTCAACTCACCTGATGGATTACGTAGTTGTGCAACATCACGCTCCTACACAAGTTGAACATCGAGAATGAACAGATGCAGGAGAGTAATGTTATTCATGCTGAACACTGAGAACAAACAGGTGCAGGATTACCTAGTACATAAAACTATCATGGTTGGAGGAAGGCCTCGATATATTTGCTGTTTTAGACTGAATATTTATTTTCCAATATGAGAAGAAATTCATACTTCAGTTCACATAAGAATGAGAAAACCTTACATAATGTGTGTGGGGGGGGGGGTGCGTGTATGTGTGTTGACATCTATATCTGTGTGTATTTGTGTGTGTTTTTATTTGAGTTACAAGTAAACAAGAACCTTAACAGATAAGGTAAAATCTATTATAAAAAAAATTCCATACATAATTATATTTTCAATGATTGATATTACCTTAGTTTAGATGACTCTTGTGTTAGCTTTACAGTGTACATATGTAAATGTATATATATATTTAGATTAGCGTTTCAATGTAGACAAACTCAAAAATATATTACACCCAAAAAAAAAACTGAAAAGAAAGGCTACCGTTTTCCTATGGCAGACATATATACGTAATTTATGTGATGCACACGTGACTGTTTATTAATGTTCAGTATTTTTTGCTTTGGCCGTTCATACGAAGGAAAAAAATCATTATTGAATAACTCTATTTTTTCCCTTTAATCATACGAATATTTAAGAAAACGAGACTAGAACAAATGTATGTTTGCTATGTAATTAGTTGTAGATGCAGTACGAAATAATGCTAAAAAAAAAGGTGTGTATGCAAAGCCTGTTTGCTGTAGCAGTAGTCTGGGTATTTATACTCTACACGTCAATTTGATTAAAAATTTTGCTACTAATAACACGAGAAAGCGTTTCATTACCTCGAGCCTCACCTGAGCTCCGGTCCAGCGAGTGTTCAACGCTAGACAGACACGAGCCTCCAGCCTCACCTGAGCTCCGGTCCAGCGAGTGTTCAACGCTAGACAGACACGAGTAGGTATAAGAATGCTGTTTGTAGATTTAACTTTAGTTTAAAGACAGAGTTTTGTCCTCGGGGGATGGTTTGACTAGATAAATCCCCCGTGGAGCGAAACGCTGTCTGAAAATAGTGTTCTTTTTTAATCATATTTGTCGGTAATTTATCATTCAAGTATAAAGCCATGAGTTGTTAAGCAAACCTTTACTGAGGCCGACGTTTCGATCCATGTAGTGAGAGAGAGAGTAGTTTAATGTCCTAGATCAATTTAAAATACGTAGAGGGTGTTCAACTCTCATTCTGAACAGTGCTTTATCAAGCCATGAATTGATGAGGCTCTGCAAAGAGCGAAATGTTGCCTCAGTGAAGCTTGTTCTGTAACTTTATATTCACACTTGTGGGCAAAACGACATTTGGGTCGCTTCACATCACTGATGATTTAAGAGTGTTTTTGTTTTTCGTATTTACAGTATACTGACCTTCTCTCATTGCAATATAAAATACTCTTAGACCTTTGTGTATTGCTGCTTATTTTGTTGTAAATGGCTTAATACCCTATTAAAGCAACCTACATTGTGCGTGTTGCTTAGTAATTAATCTAACAATATCAAGGAGCCATTAAACAAGTTAGTTTTCCTGATACGAGTCACATAAAGGTTGTTCGTACGACATTAAGAAACAGAGCTATATTATTCTTTGAGTCATAGAGACAATCAGAGACAGTCTTAAGGAATGGGTAGAGAGCTCCGGTTTCTTGTCTCTAGGCCTCCCTTGAGGGGAATAATAAGCGATCAGTGGGTTTTTTAACGTATTAATGAAAGGAAAAGAGATGAATCGGTTGTGTTCGTGCGTTTTGATAAATGAGTAAGTATTCTCATCATTAAACTAAAAAAAAACCGAGTTCCTAGTTACGCATTGCATTACAAATACCAAAAAAAATCATTTGTTTTTTTTATTTCATATTTACATTTCAATCTCCAGTCCCTCTGGTCACTGCCTGAAAGAACGTTTTTACTTCCATTATCATTGCCTCAAAAATCTAATAGTAATCGACAGTCTTCCATCGAGATAGTAGTGATAGTAGCAGTGGTAAGAGCAGTGACAGCAGTAGCTGCAGTGGTCTTCACGATAGCCTCATTGTGGACTGGAAAGCCATCTGCTATCTACCTCTTCCATGTAGCCCTGTACATGCCTTCCCCACATTGATCAGATCCGCTATGCAGTTGTGTGTGTGTCAGCCTTTCGCAGTTCCACAGATTAGTGTGTACACCAATTATTATCACATCACTATTCCCTCTCTGTCTCTGGCTCCGAGTCAGACCCCTTTATTCCTCCACTAGTTGCGACGCTCCTGTCCTCCCTCCTTCACGGAATTACTTCGAAGTTTATAACGCCTTTTCCCCCTCGCACAATATACACTCCTAAAACGCTGTTGGACCCTTCTCTCATCTGCCTGCTTTTTATTTATTATTTTTTTGAAACATTTCATACACTTTTCATCTTCCTGGAGCTTGTCAGAATATGACTGTAATGTCAGAGGTTAAGTTCCTTATATGTATCTCCTTACTGACGTAGCCTTCCAGCGCATTAATTTTTTTTTATCATTTGGATGTTTGTATTTTTCCCAAACATCGTTTGGTGATGTTAAGTGTGGATCTCTCCCTCCCCTCCCCCTCAAGAAATTATGTATTCTTGGATGAAAAGACTAAAATTAAATATTAAGTTCACTCTGAGATGAGGCTAATGGTTGCAGTGCATCGTACTGGATGACGCCAGAAAAAAAATCCTGAATCAATTAACCAATATGAACACTGGGCATCGATGAGCACTTTGTTGGACACGAATATTTGTGTGTGTGTGTGTGTGTGTGTGTGTGCGTGCGTGTGTGTGCGTGTGTGTGCGTGTGTGCGTGTGTGTGTGTGTGTGTGCTCGTGTTCGTGCGTGTATGGTCACTTATTCAGAAAAATTGGTAACGCAGTCCGCATTGCAAATACTAGTCACAGAACAGCACCTAACTAAAATAATATCTGATTAAAAGTTTACCTACCTGAACGTCATGTGCAAGTTAATCAGCACAGAGTATTATTATAAGTTCAACACTGGACTAGTCAAGTGAAAAAGGCACATCACTCATTTTTTTAGACACACACACACACACACACACACACACATCAGTGTGCACACGACCAACACACGACCACAGCTCCACACTGTGTATGTATGAGTAGATACAATGTAGTCAGTGAGTGAAGACACAACACAGCGGGTAAATACCAACAAGGCAGTCAGAGACAAAGTTTATTTAGTCCACTAAGCCTGGCAACGCTAAGTTCACCTACCACCTAGAATGTAGAAGCGGCTCCCTTACTGAGACAGAGTCCACATCAGACAATGTAGAGTCCATGGCACAAAACATAAGTAAACACTAACATTCACCACTACAACCACAATCTGCATCACCTCCAGTCCCTTCACCACCCCCTCCACCAGTAAGTCACTTCAAAAAAGGTAATGTCTTGACATTTTGGAGGTGGGTGATCGTAGCTAAAATATTTTGTCACGCTATATTCTGTCGAGAGTCTGGAATGAAGGTAAATAGCAAATTTACTCTTAAGCACCTAGGCTAAACATTCGAATCACATAACGGGTGGGACTCGAACCCATGGCAAGAGATTCCTGAAACTCACAGGAAGCCAGTAGCCAGTGAAATTAAGTCATTTTGAGGTATGACTGTACAATAGTTAGTGTCTTTCAGTTCTGTTTGTCATAGTTTTTCAGCTCTGTGTTGAAACAGATGTCGATAAAATAGAAATAAGAAACACACGTAGCATGTAAAGACTTGATACTAACTTGACACGCACTTGATACAGACTTGATACAGCCTTGATATAACCTTGATGTACACTTTATACAGACTTGATATTATCTTGTTATTGACTTGACGTAGACTTGATATTGTTGTTTTTTATATTTTATTAAGTACGTAAATACATCCACATACATATAATAAACATATATAATACAATACAAGAAAAATGGACAACAAAACCCCATCGTCACAATACCCTTACAGATACAAAAACCAATATGTGACACTGAGTACATTCCCACCCCATGTGCACTATAAACACACCCAAACTTTATACAGAACATATAAAAATTATAGAGTACTCTCATTTACAAATTACATCAAATTTACACACTATAAAACACAAAATGCAGGACATGGCCACGCCCCCTATCCTTGTGAGCTTTGTACTTCCCTAAAGTGTGTATTATACCCCTCGTTCCTTCCCATTACCACAGACTTTTAGAGGTGTCAATAAACTAGTACAAACCCATAGCATGAGCATTCTACAGCATACTTAGCATGATGTGCAATATATGCTTTACCACACGTCCGTTGTGGCCAACCGCATTATTAGACTTGATATACTCTTGATTTTGACTTAATGTAGACTTGAAACAGACTTGACATAGACTTAATAAAGACATAAGAGAGACTTCGGGTGTAATTTAGTTGCTTTTAGACACAAAAAATGATCAGTTAAGAGGTAAATCCCACACAGACAATAGTTAGACTTAGTATATTCAGTTATAAATTATAAATTATTTATACAGTATATGTTGTAATACATTTTGTCCATTGGTCAACTAAATAAATAATTAGACTAAGCTAAGTGACAGGATGGGTACAGCAGCTGTAACAGGATGGGTGCAGCAGCTGTAATAGGATGGGTGCAGCAGCTGTAATAGGATGGGTACACCAGCTGTAACAGGATGGATACAGCAGCTGTAATTTGCAGCATTACTGGTAGAGCCATTACAGCTTGGCACAGCAGGTATTTCAGGAGGGATTCAACCCTTAATACAGGCAGTAAGAAGACACCCTCTTTAAAACACCTGACTGCACACATGAAACAATACCACACAGACGCAGAATCTACTTCCTGGCCTGGTCATGGACAGGGCAGCGGGGGGCGTTGACCCCCCGGAACACCCTCCAGGTATACTGTGTATTTTTTTTCCATGTATTCTTTAACATTAGGTGGTCTACCTGGAGGTGTTCCGGGGGTCAACGCCCCGAGGTGCAGTCCTTGACCAGGCCTCGTGGTACACATGTTGCACAACAAGCTTTTATTGCAACAACGTCAAACAGAATATATAAAAGACACCTGCATACGACCTGACCAAGCTCTGTATAGAGCAAAATGTTGTTGTCTTGTTCTGCTAACGTGTGTGTTATTCGTTACTGAAGGCATTATGTCATTTAGATCCACAGGTGTTATAGCAGGTGTTAAATATGCGTTGTAGGAGTTCCCAGAACATATGGTTCCCAGAACCCTATGTTAAAAGACGCTATGTACTGTCTGCAGCAGCTACGGTACAGCTGTGATGTGGTTCAGGCGCTACTGCTCCTGCTGCTGCTTCCGCTGCTACTGGTGCTACAGGTGCTACTGGTGCTACTGGTGCTACAGGTGCTACTGGTGCTACAGGTGCTACTGGTGCTACAGGTGCTGCTCCCTGTAAGGTGTACCTGTGTTTGTAGAAGGAAACAAAATATCACATAACTATCGTAGCCTTGAGTTATCACGACCTTTCTCATTTCTCAGCATTATCAAGTATTTGTGTTGGCGCACCTCGACGTTTGATTATGGAGTGTATGTAGAAGAGAGTTTTAGCTAGTAAGTGTATAGACTTGAAGGCAAATAAAGCACAAGAATGCTTGCAGACTATTGCTGGACATTGGCAAGAGATGATTCTTCAGCCCACTATAAGCGTCAAGCAAAAAGGCAGAGAGTAGGTACGGATTAGAGTTTAAAACATGGAGCATGGACACTGGGGTCGTCCAGCAGTTTCTAAAAACAACAGACATAGCCCCACTCCACAAAGGCGGCAGTAAAGCAATAGCAAAGAACTACAGACCAATAGCGCTAGGGAGTAAAACAACATAGATAACAACTCAGAGCTACATGTCAAATACTTCGCTCCCCGGCAGTGGGCCGCGTGCCCAGAATGCTGCAGGCATTTTCCCTCTGGATCGCAACACTGAGTCTCTGAAAGAGGAAACTGGTCGCCCTGTGGTCCTTGGTTTCTATGATGAGTTTTTCACGCAGCTCTTTGAGAAACTTTAGAGCACACTTGCCCCATGCTCCATGGGTCTCCGACCCTATTGGGATGAAGTTATAGCAAGGGGAAAGGCCTTCATATTTGCGAGTCTTCTGGGTCTCCCTGTGGCTGGCAGCTCTACCCCCTTCGGTTACAGAGTATGGCAAGTAGGTGTCTGCTATTGTGGCAGCACAGGTGTAGTCCCAAGCAATTTGCTTACCATCCTTCCAGGGTAGCATGGTGGCTCCATCAGGACGCTTTTGACTTCCATCAGACCTCTGCACTTGGGGTTCCCGTTGAGCTGGGCAACGGGCTGTGGCGAGGCTTCTCTTTATGATGTCATTGACCTCCTCATGTCTAGCATACTTCCCTTCTGATGTGTGAAACACTAGACCATGAAGTTCGAATTGATCAGCCGTCGCCCTGCCGCAAATACACCTATGTTCGGTGAGTATGGGGGCGGCTAGGCGAAGAGCAACACCAATCCGAATGGCCTGTGGGTCGAGTCGAGTCCCCAGAGAGGAATTGGGAACAGCTAGAAGGAAATCTCCTGAATGTCGTGCCTTCACCGCTAGGAGACGAGCTTTGTCCTTTCCTGAAGCGTTGGTGAGCATTGTGTTGGCAATTTTTTCCATGATCGGTTTGTCCCCGATGTAGCACTGACTTTACCTGGGTGAAGTCCATTATTACCCCCTCTCTTGTACCCTCCCCTGTCTGCCTGCCTATAAATACCCCTTCCTCCGTCTCTGTGTGTTAGTGTGACTTTGTAAATGGTCCAAGTCGGGCCGAAACGTCGTCGTAAGCTCCTCCCTTTTATATGTGCGGGTTGTGTGTGTATTTACCTGGGTGGCTATTTTGCTTTAACTTACAGGAAAATGAACACAGCCAAAATGTAATATAGTTTCTCTCTCTCTCTCTCTCTCTCTCTCTCTCTCTCTCTCTCTCTCTCTCTCTCTCTCTCTCTCTCTCTCTCTCTCTCTCTCTCTCTCTCTCTCTCTCTCTCGCTCTCGCTCTCGCTCGCTTGTATTACAAAACAAAGAGAAAACGGTATTCCCAAACCCTGGGGGTGAGATATGAAAGGGGTGGCTCATGTATACATGGAGCCGACTAGTGTAAAATATACCATAAAACTAATATGATTGGTTACACTGCATCTAAAAGGAAGTGAGAGGAAAGAGAAGAATAAAAAAAAGAAACAACGAGACTGAGGAAACTAGAAAGGGAGGATAGGAAACCACTGATACGAGCAAAGGGTTTAAAGATACGTAGTTTATACTGAGTCTAATGATACGATAAAAACACCTGGGTGGTCGGAGGTACGTGTACCTGAGAAATTTTGGGTAAGAAAGAAATGTTTGGATGGGATAGACGTTTGTGTGTGTGTGTGTGTGTGTGTTTGTATTTGTGTGTTGGTGTGTGTGTACTCACCTAGTTGTGGTTGCAGGGATCGAGTCACAGCTCCTCTGTACTCACCTATTTGTGGTTGCAGGAGTCGATTCATAGCTCCTGTGTGTGTGTGTGTGTGTGTGTGTGTGTGTGTGTGTGTTTCTCTGAGCCATGGTTTTCCTTTTTCTTCATATTCATGGTTCACATTTTCATTTTGTTAGTATTTTCAAGATTTATTCGTCGCTTATCTTGTCTTTGAATTTTCTCCTCTTTATATGCAAGTTATTTAAGTAGGTACCATTCCATGACACCTGAGGGTGCTCAGGTCACCCACGCCCGGTCCATGATACACCGAGTGGAGCGGTGTCCTCCCAGAGGGTCAACGCCCCACGGCCCCGGGCCATGATACACCTGGAGGGTGTTCCAGGGTCAACGCCCCCGCGGCCCCGGTCCATGAGACACCTGGAGGGTGTTCCAGGGGTCAACGCCCCCGCTGCCCCGGTCCATGATACACCTGGAGGGTGTTCCAGGGGTCAACGCCCCCGCGGCCCCGGTCCATGAGACACCTGGAGGGTGTTCCAGGGGGCCCATAGACACCTGGATCGGCCCCCCGGCTCCATGAGACACCTGGAGGGTGTTCCAGGGGTCAACGCCCCAGCGGCCCCGGTCCATGAGAGGGGAAATCATTTAATATTATCTGTTGAAGATAGTAACTTAAAATTTTAATATACAGAGGTGGTGTTGTATCCACAGCTAATCAACATAGTGGACCCCCGGATTTCGTCAATAATTCGTTCCAGAATGCTGTTCGAGTGCCGTTACCGAACGAATTTGTTCCTATAAGGACGATTGTAAATTAGATTAGTCCGTTTCTGACCCCAAAAAATACACTTACAAAAGCACTTACAAAAATACACTTACATAATTGTTCGAGTTGGGAGCTGTACGAAATCCGAGGTACTACTGTATATACGTGTATATATATATAAGACAAAAATACCAAACACCTGGTGTTTCGACACAGTTTTTGAGATGAATAAAACACCTGTGCAACACCTGCCTATCTCCATTTTGATGATCTATCGTCAATCCACAATTACAAAGTCTATAAAACTTTTTAAACTATTTCATTTAGGCTTAAAAATATATTTTTTTCAATATATAATATACCGTACTTCACCATTTTTACCAATGAAAAAAAAATAGTGCAGTCCCCATACAAATGCATTTCTGGTCATGTGGGTCAATTAAAAAAACGGAAGCCGGTGACATTTAACACCAGGAGAAAAAAAGCAAGAGGAAAAAATTAATTTCTTTCAAAATTTCTTTCGAAAAAACAACAACAACAAGAGACTTCTGCTGCAAACTAAAGAAAAAGGAAGGACAGTAGATTTTTTTTTTAAAAGAGCTCTGATAGACCTATGTAGCCGAATCCGCTAAGCAGTTAGTATATACAATACAACGTTTGTAAAATTATGACAGCCTGGACCCTGTGTAAATAAGACACGACACGCGGCATTTTATTTTTGACGACGTCTCGCTCGCCAGGGACTTCATCAGTTCATAAACTGATTAAAAGTCCCCCCTGGCGGGCGAAACGTCTTCGTAAATAAAATACTATAACCTCTCACAGTGTGTCTTATTGTTGGTATATTCTACCACTGCGTTAAATCTGCTCGTGTTAAGCCCCTAAGAGTTTAACGCTTACCCACGAATATACTCACATAAGATAACAATTTAGGATTTACCTGTCTTTAATAAATTTGTGAAAATCTGAGGGTCATGTTTTATCAAATTTAGGCGCATGTGTGTGAATGTCCTTTTTTCTTCTTCTTGTTTTTGAAGAAAGAAGAAACGTACCAGAATAAGCTTATTCTGGGAGAACTTTCCGCTCTACATAGAGCTTCGTTACAGCTCTACATTATCCCGGTAAAACAGGCTCTGCAGAGTGTTTCTCTACATTATCGGCAGTACACCATTTGGACCCATTCCATTTCGATTTTGAATCATTTATTATATTTCTGAGGCTATTTCGTGGTGGTTCAGTTGTTATAACTCGAGTCTCCGATGGAATGTATTCCTTCCGAAGTCCGGGGGTTCAGTTAGACTCAATTAACTCCCATGAACAATACGAAATAATTAAGCGCAGTTTCGCAGAGGATTTGACGACTGTTGCCCGTTTATATGCTGAAATTATTAAGGCTTTCGCGAACTAATGCCGCGCTGTATAACCCCTGTGGCTTAGCGCTTCTTTTGATTATAATAATAATAATTCGCGTATTAATTTACCCGTCATCAGTGTTCCTCCGTGTCAGTATGAGGTCAGGTCATTGTCTTGCTCGGCGACTCCACAGGTGGACATGCACTGGTCAAACCTCCGGAAATTATTCCCGTTGCCTCCACAGCCTCCATAGACGAACCTGAGGAGGAATATCCTGGAGTGAATAACCATCTCTCGGAAATATGAACGATGACTAAAGCATTATTTCTATCATTATTCTCAAAACAATCATTATCTTCATCATCATTAGTCAAGAGAAATATCAATATTATCAACGAAAACATTACACACACACACACACACACACACACACACACACACACACGTCACTTACCTTTCACAGGTGTTTAATTTTGGGTTATAGTGAAAGAAAAACAAATAGGCTCTACACCGTCCTCGGTGGGGAGGCAGCAAACAGATTGACGGATCTGGAAGAGAAGGTTGGTTAAAAGGGTTTCAAACCTATCGGCTACACTAGGGCAATTAAGGCTGCATGTCGCCTTTTCACCACCAGTCAGCAATACTTTAATCCCTAACACTATTAATAATTATAAATATAATATATGCAATAAAATTATGCTAATGTTAACAACTTTATTATTATTATTATTATTATTATTATTATTATTATTATTTTATTATTATTTTATTGTCGTTTGGCATTTTTTAATTCCCTTAATTAAATAAGGTAAACAAGTCAAGTTATTAAGAATAAGAAAAGAGCCAACGAGACAATAGTCATTATTGACTCTCTGCCTGAAATACTCAGCCATGTTAGTGGCTTTCTATGTAAACTTAACAGTAGTTTATAACATATAAATCACAGTGTATATTATGCAAATAAATATTTTGTTTTATCTAATTTCATTTAATTTAAGGCTGATAAAGCTAGGAAACAATTTTAACTTAATAATTGTTTACAGTTGTCATTGTTGCTGATGGGGTTGCAGTCAACCATCGCTGCCACCGTCAGTGCCACCATTAGTGCCAGCGTCAGTGCCCTCACTGTAACACACGGGGGGAAACAATTTGGTTAGTTACGCCTGTGTCTTAGTGGAGACATTTCGCTCAACATAATCGTATCGCTTGTGTCGAAACTGTATTTGATTGAAATGACACTTGACCTGTTAGACTGTGGCATGAACGTACGCGCAACACACACACAGTGAAGAGACGGGGCCAGGAACTATGACTCGACCCCTGAAACCACAATTAGGTGAGTACAGTTAGGTGAGTATAACCACACACACACACACACACACAGCCATTGTTTACCATTGTCCTTTCGAAAAAAATTACAGAGGGCTTCTGGGGATTTACTGGGGAAGAGCGAGAAGAGAAAGCCGGGATGGAGGCCATAGTAAGAACAAGTTATTTTGGAGCCGAAATATAAATCAAAACATATAGAGAAAGTGACCCAAAAAAGATAGTAATACAAATATTTTAACAGCCTGTTTAGGTCGTCAAATTATCATATATATATATATATATATATATATATATATATATATATATATATAATATATATAGGGAGGACTACCTCTAAAGGTAACAAGCGACTCACAGCTTCTGAAAAGAGGACAAACGTACTTCAGATGCAGAGAATATATACACCGAGAGGTGTATGTCTCTGTGTATACACTCTGAAAGTTTACCCTTAATCGCTATTTTAGGGATTAAAGTATTCTTGTCTGGTGTTGAACAGGTATTGAAGGAGATTGTCGACACAAGAACAGCTATCACTATTGTCTCCCGTCAGCCGGAAACTAGAAAATAATTAGTTTTTATTGAAGTCAAAAGAATCAAGAGTCCATCAGCATCAAGGTATCCCACTGGATACGAATACGAAAACATCAAGGTAACCCACTGGAAGGGTTTGCAAAAAAAAAAAATATCATCGCTGAGTGAATATTTAGGGAGGAGTATAGAAACAGAGATCAGATAATGCAGAAATCAATTTCCTTGAAAGCTTTGAGGTCCTTGTCGCATCTCCACTCAACTGACGAAATACGATTTCGGAAAATCGTATTACACTAACTTGTCGGAAGTTGTAGGTAGAGGTATGTGTACCCGAGGGAGCGGAGCAGCTCAGGCCTACTAAATTATTCTTAGAGACTTGAACTGAGGTCTGAATTTAAAGAAAAGAACTCGAAAAATATCAAATACCTTCTTTGTGGTCAAAGAAATATGTTAGTGTCACCAATACCATCACTAAAAACACTATCAACATTCTGTGCAGCACTTAGGTATATTTTCGAAACGTTTCGCCCGCTCAGCAGGAGAAACGTATACAGAAGTGATTACAATGCTAGAGGTGATCAGTGCGTATTGTATACCATTTATATGATAGTACCACCATCATCAAACTATTACTACTACACTAGTTACTATCTCCTCATTTAAAAACTGCCAATTATTCCCACTACCACTACAGCCAAAGCTACCACCATCCCAGTGATCAGCACAGTCAAAACTACCACCATCCCAGTGATCAGCACAGTCAAAACTACAACCATCCCAGTGATCAGCACAGCCAAAACTACCACCATCCCAGTGATCAGCACAGTCAAAACTACAACCATCCCAGTGATCAGCACAGCAAAACTACCACCATCCCAGTGATCAGCACAGTCAAAACTACACCATCCCAGTGATCAGCACAGTCAAAACTACCACCATCCCAGTGATCAGCACAGCCAAAACTACCACCATCCCAGTGATCAGCACAGCCAAAACTACCACCATCCCAGTGATCAGCACAGTCAAAACTACCACCATCCCAGTGATCAGCACAGTCAAAACTACAACCATCCCAGTGATCAGCACAGTCAAAACTACCACCATCCCAGTGATCAGCACAGTCAAAACTACCACCATCCCAGTGATCAGCACAGTCAAAACTACCACCATCCCAGTGATCAGCACAGCAAAACTACCACCATCCCAGTGATCAGCACAGTCAAAACTACCACCATCCCAGTGATCAGCACAGTCAAAACTACCACCATCCCAGTGATCAGCACAGTCAAAACTACAACCATCCCAGTGATCAGCACAGCCAAAACTACCACCATCCCAGTGATCAGCACAGTCAAAACTACCACCATCCCAGTGATCAGCACAGCCAAAACTACCACCATCCCAGTGATCAGCACAGCCAAAACTACCACCATCCCAGTGATCAGCACAGTCAAAACTACCACCATCCCAGTGATCAGCACAGTCAAAACTACCACCATCCCAGTGATCAGCACAGTCAAAACTACCACCATCCCAGTGATCAGCACAGCCAAAACTACCACCATCCCACTGATCAGCACAGTCAAAACTACCACCATCCCAGTGATCAGCACAGCTAAAACTACCACCATCCCAGTGATCAGCACAGTCAAAACTACCACCATCCCAGTAATCAGCACAGTCAAAACTACCACCATCCCAGTGATCAGCACAGTCAAAACTACCACCATCACAGTGATCAGCACAGTCAAAACTACCACCATCCCAGTGATCAGCACAGCCAAAACTACCACCATCCCAGTGATCAGCACAGCCAAAACTACCACCATCCCAGTGATCAGCACAGCCAAAACTACCACCATCCCAGTGATCAGCACAGTCAAAACTACCACCATCCCAGTGATCAGCACAGTAAAAGCTACCACCATCCCAGTGATCAGAACAGTCAAAACTACCACCATCCCAGTGATCAGCACAGTCAAAACTACCACCATCCCAGTGATCAGCACAGTCAAAACTACCACCATCCCAGTGATCAGCACAGTCAAAACTACCACCATCCCAGTGATCAGCACAGTCAAAACTACCACCATCCCAGTGATCAGCACAGTCAAAACTACCACCATCCCAGTGATCAGCACAGTCAAAACTACCACCATCCCAGTGATCAGCACAGTCAAAACTACCACCATCCCAGTGATCAGCACAGCCAAAACTACCACCATCCACATTATCACCACAACCTAACTACCACTTTGAACTTAATTCGCTACAGTCAGAACACTTGCACTATTATCTATGCCACTAAAATTATTACTACCAGCTCGTCACAACTTGTACTGTAGACGAGTGAGAGGTCCCGGTGTAGAGTTTCAGAATGGGAACCCCGTGTGTGTTTGTGTATACTCACCTAATTGTAGTTGCAGGGGTCGATTCATAGCTCACCTACCTGTATTCACCTAGTTGTGGCCCCGCCTCTATATCTGAGTTTTAAACTTACAGTTGTGACCCCTTGTTGCTGTGCCCCATGTCTGAGACGTTTTGTCCCTATCCACCTTGTCAATTCCTCTCGGTATTTTGTATATCGTTATCATGTTCCCCAAGTCCCTCCTGTCCTGTGTACTCACCTAATTGTGGTTGCAGAGGTCGAGACTCAGCTCCTGGCCCCGCCTCTGCACTGTCCACTACTGGGTCTCTGCTCTCCCTGCTCCATGAGCTTTATCATACCTTGTCTTAAAACTATGTATGGTTCCCGCCTCCACTATATCGTTCGCTAAACTATTCCACTTCCTAACTACTCTATGGCTGAAGAATTGCTTCCTAACATCCCTCTGACTCATCTGAGTCTTCAGCTTCCAGTTGTGTCCCCTTGTTTCTGTGTTTCCTCTGGAACATCCTGTCACTATCTACCTTGTCGATTCCCCGCAGTATTTTGTATGTCGTTATCATGTCTCCTCTAACCCTTCTGTCCTCCAGTGTTGTTAGTCCTAGTTCCCTCAACCTTTCTTCATAGGGCAGTCCCCTGAGTTGTGGAACTAGCCTTGTCGCAAACCTTTGCACTTTCTCTAATTTCTTGACGTGCTTGACCAGGTGTGGGTTCCAGACTGGTGCTGCATACTCTAGTATGGGAACGACATACACGGTGTACAGTGTCTTGAACGATTCCTTGTTAAGGTAACGGAACGCTAATCTTAGGTTTGCCAGTCGCCCATATGCTGCCGCGGTTATCTGGTTGATGTGTGTTTCCGGAGACGTGCTTGGTGTTATACTCACCCCAAGGTCTTTCTCCTTTGATGAGGTTTGTAGCCTTTGTCAACCTAGCATGTACTCTGTCAGCGGTGTTCTTTGCCCTTCTCCGATCTTCATGACTTTGCATTTGGTGGGATTAAATTCGAGCAGCCAGTTGCTAGACCAGATGTCAAGCTTGTCCAGGTCTCTTTGAAGTCCTGCTTGTGTATGTGTGTACGTGTGTGTGTGTGTGTGTGTGTGTGTGTGTGTGTGTGTGTGTTTACAAAGTAATAAATCTGAAGAATCATAAAATAACTCTACATAATGAAGAGTCACGTGCAATATAACACTTTGAGCCGAGGTGCGTGCTGACGCACTCTTTGCTCTCTCTTAACTGGCTAGACGTCGACAGGACAAAGAAACATGCAGTATAACAAGACTTTACTGACACAACGTTTCGCTCTAAGGAGATCTTTATGATGTCTAGGAAAAAATAAAATAAAAATATATAATACAATGGCTGCAACAATACCCATATATATATACACACGTATATGTACATCCCCAACCAACTTCAGCGACTAACATATCCCAGTTTTGAGCTGTTATATAGACAAATAGGTCTATCAGTTCGAGTGTAGGCTGACACCGGATGCTTTAATAAAGTGGAAGGGGATATGTAGAAGTGATGGGAGATGCTGAATGTCCTATTAATTGGGAATCTGTAATTGGGGTCATTAATGCGCGTCAGTGTCCCCTCGTGATCAATATTCACTAATGGGAAGCCTCCAAGATTTATTGCTGGTTAAGATTATATCGCTCAGGATTATAGGAGGCAGCACTGGTGTGTAGGAGTGAAGGTCTTACCGACCTCGCTGGAAGAGATGCCGATCTGATAGTATCTGATTGGTTATATCAGGTCTAGAGACTGTCGACTGCATGAGGGTCATGAGAGCGGCATGCCTCTGTACTCCACCAGGCAAAAATGTTTTAATCCTTAATGTAGGGATTAGATTAAACTCTAAGTGTATACATACTGAGATTTACGTAAGTCCACCAAGCCCTTTCCTGAATTAAGAAATATATTACAACAATATTGTAGAAGATATGAGAATACAGCTCACTGGGTATGACTGCATAATTATAGAAACTTGAAGTTCCTGTGATGGTTTGAGGTTTATGTTTTCCAGATACTGATAGCTGACGTTAAAACACTCAGCGCCAGAAAAAATGATGGAAAAGTCACACCGGATATATTGGCCAATACGAGGAATGAATAAGAGAACTGATTATGTGAGTTACTGACTGCTATAGAGGTGCACATGTTGGGAATGCATAAGTTAGACAGTTGTGAAGCTTTATACAGGCTATATTACTTCAGCTATCACATACAGAAACCTGCGTATTCGCATCTACTACAATTCTCCAAAAAGAAAAAACTATGTGAAATCGCAAAAAGGACTTTATGTAAGTTCCATCTCCTTTAAGAAAGGGCTTGACACCCCTTCAAGAGTATATACACCGCGGTTCAAAGCGCATAAAGGGTGATACTCACTTCAGAATATATTCAGAAGTGATCAGAGGATCGTAGAATACTGGATACATATCGTGAGCCATAAAAAAAAAGGTAATGGGGAATAAAAATTGAGTACTTCAAAGTTTTCTTTTTCTTAAGTCTTACCTTAAATTTTTCTTTTACGTTTTTTCTTATTTAGTTATAAAGACAGTTGTGTTCGAATTATTAATTGTTTCTGGCGCTCAGCAGACGGAGGATTGAGCCTTCCACCACGTCTCACGCTGAATGACCCAAATGGGTTTAGCACTTACAATCTTTTCAAATATTCAATTACCGTAAGAAGCAGCAGCAGCAGCCGCATCCTGTCACTGTCAGTAATATTGCTTTTCAACAGACTGACTCTCAAAACAATAACAAAGCAACAACAACAAAAATCCAAGTTGCACTTTATAAAGAGAGACAAAAACAAACTCACTACATCTCCAAAAACAGACAAAAAAACCGGCGCAGATTATTCCTAGAAAGTCAGAGATAACAGTGGAGTTTCACATGAAACTGGAGCGCAGTCACCATCAAGCCCATGACAAGCCAAGCCACTGTAATCACCATCAAGCCCATGACAAGCCAAGCCACTGTAATCACCATCAAGCCCATGACAAGCCAAGCCACTGTAATCACCATCAAGCCCATGACAAGCCGAGCCACTGTAATCACCATTAAGCCCATGACAAGCCAAGCCACTGTAATCACCATCAAGCCCATAACAAGCCGAGCCACTGTAATCACCATCAAGCCCATGACAAGCCAAGCCACTGTAATCACCATCAAGCCCATGACAAGCCAAGCCACTGTAATCACCATCAAGCCCATGACAAGCCAAGCCACTGTAATCACCATCAGGCCCATAACAAGCCGAGCCACTGTAATCACCATCAAGCCCATGACAAGCCAAGCCACTGTAATCACAATCAAGCCCATGACAAGCCGAGCCACTGTAATCACCATTAAGCCCATGACAAGCCAAGCCACTGTAATCACCATCAAGCCCATAACAAGCCAAGCCACTGTAATCACCATCAGGCCCATAACAAGCCGAGCCACTGTAATCACCATCAAGCCCATGACAAGCCAAGCCACTGTAATCACCATCAAGCCCATGACAAGCCAAGCCACTGTAATCACCATCAAGCCCATAACAAGCCAAGCCACTGTAATCACCATCAGGCCCATAACAAGCCGAGCCACTGTAATCACCATCAAGCCCATAACAAGCCAAGCCACTGTAATCACCATCAGGCCCATAACAAGCCGAGCCACTGTAATCACCATCAAGCCCATAACAAGCCGAGCCACTGTAATCACCATCAGGCCCATGACAAGCCAAGCCACTGTAATCACCATCAAGCCCATGACAAGCCAAGCCACTGTAATCACCATCAAGCACATGACAAGCCAAGCCACTGTAATCACCATCAAGCCCATGACAAGCCAAGTCACTGTAATCACCATCAAGCCCATGACAAGCCAAGCCAGTGCAATCACCATCAAGCCCATGACAAGCCAAGCCACTGTAATCACCATCAAGCCCATGACAAGCCAAGCCACTGTAATCACCATCAAGCCCATGACAAGCCAAGCCACTGTAATCACCATCAAGCCCATGACAAGCCAAGCCACTGTAATCACCATCAAGCCCATGACAAGCCAAGCCACTGTAATCACCATCAAGCCCATGACAAGCCAAGCCACTGTAATCACCATCAGGCCCATGACAAGCCAAGCCACTGTAATCACCATCAAGCCCATGACAAGCCAAGCCACTGTAATCACCATCAGGCCCATAACAAGCCGAGCCACTGTAATCACCATCAAGCCCATGACAAGCCAAGCCACTGTAATCACCATCAGGCCCATAACAAGCCGAGCCAGTGCAAATCACAGTCACTTTTTGCATAAAAAAATTTACTTCATTGCAAAGGACCTCTTTATACTCTGAACAGAAACAAATCGCTTTTGTTACAATTTAAATTATCATACGAAAGTGTTCTCTCTCTTTTACCTCGCCTCTAATTCGTTCCGGCATTGCAACTTTAACAGCATGATATTGTGGATATATATACTGAGAGATGTGCATCTCCCTCAGCGTATATACACTGAGAGATGTGCATCTCCCTAAGCGTATATACACTGAGAGATGTGCATCTCCCTAAGCGTATATACACTGAGAGATGTGCATCTCCCTAAGCGTATATACACTGAGAGATGTGCATCTCCCTAAGCGTATATACACTGAGAGATGTGCATCTCCCTAAGCGTATATACACTGAGAGATGTGCATCTCCCAAAGCGTATATACACTGAGAGATATGCATCTCCCTCAGCGTATATACACTGAGAGATGTGCATCTCCATATACACTGAAGCTGTGCATCTCCTAGTATATACACTGAGAGTGAGCATCTCCCTAAGCGTATATACACTGAGAGATGAGCATCTCCTAAGCGTATATACACTGAGAGATGGCATCTCCCTAAGCGTATATACACTGAGAGATGAGCATCTCCCTAAGCGTATATACACTGAGAGATGAGCATCTCCCTAAGCGTATATACACTGAGAGATGTGCATCTCCCTAAGCGTATATACACTGAGAGATGAGCATCTCCCTAAGCGTATATACACTGAGAGATGTGCATCTCCCTCAACGTATAAACACACACCAAGATTTCACTTTAACTCTCATCTTATAATGAAATTATTCTTGACTGGTGGTGAACAGGTGATACACAGTCTTAATGAACATTGCATAGTGGAAGGACTAATTAAATAACCATGAGAGTAGTAAGCCCAGAGTAGCAACCATTCAACCACGAGGGTTATAATAGGATGATTTTTACAACAAGCACTATATATATATATATATATATATATATATATAATATATATATATATATATATATATATATATATATATATATATATATATAAATCCTTCCATACAGAGTATTATTTTTCAAGCACTGTCCTTGCACAGAAGTTACTATGGGCCCATGTTTTTATTTCAGGTTGAGAAACCTCACTGTGCAGGTACACCAGAGGTGTCTCGTCTGGGTAAAATTACAGCACCTCCTTTCTCAGCAATTCCATTTTCCAAGTTAATTATAACGTGTCTCCAGACTCTCCTACACCTGTCCACCACCTGTGCCCTGGTCACCTGCGATAATTAGTCTCTCTCTCTCTCTCTCTCTCTCTCTCTCTTATATATATATATATATATATATATATATATATATATATATATATATATATATATATATATATATATATATATATCATATATATATATATACATATATATATATATATACATATATATATATATATACTATATATATATATATACATATATATATATATATATATATATATATATATATAATATATAATATATATATACATATATATATATATATATATATATATATATACATATATATATATATATATATATATATATATATATATATATATATATATATATATCAGCAACGCCGTAATCACTATCAGTAGGGACCTCGGTTCTACTCCTGGCCAATCTTCTATCTATTAAAACGTATGACAATAGATGTATAATGACAGATTCTGAGAGACTGTGGAGCTGACAGAGGTCACAGTTAGTGCCTCTGATACAAATACGTCTGATCTGGTATATGTATGGATCACGGTTCGAATCCAAATCCATTCTTCTATTTAGTATACCTGGAGTATACCTGGAGGGTGTTCCGGGGGTCAAAGTTCCCCGTGGCCAACCTTCTCGGTGGATCATGGCCTGATCAACCAGGCTGTTACTGTTACTGGAACAAATATTTTTTCAGTGTAAATGTATGTTAATTACCTCATGACACAGATATTATGTTGTTTACATTAACATGTAAATCTAGAAAATCATGCGTATTATGATATCATTATGATCGGTCTTATATCTAACTCACTTGTCTGTCTCCTGCTTGAAAGCGATGCTTGGGTAGGTCTAGCGTAGAGAGCTGCTAACCCTTGTTGGAGATCGTGGAGTTAGTAGACGAGGGGTCTCTCTGTTGTATGTGTATCTTGATGACTCCTCGGTAGATGTACTCTGTATGGCTGTTGCTGACTGTGTGACTGGGCGACGCCACTGCAGTCCCTTATATACCCTTAGATCAGGAGAGAGATGCGAGTCAATCGTGAGTGAATCTCTCTGCACACTGGCTGCACTGTGCTCCTCCTCACAAGGCTATATGCCCTCGCGCACTCTGAAGGTGAGAAAACTGCGTTGCACTCGTAATCGCACAATAGATAAGATATAACTTTCTTTCCCAAGTCGATTTAGTTTCTAATAGTAAGTTAATGTTATGTAATTCTGGATAGCAAAAGCTCCTAGTTATGCATAGCATTACGAGTAGTCTTATATTTGAGCTAATACTAATAATATAAAATATATTACGGTTCCGTAAGTGTCTGAGGTCAGGATCAGCATTACGGTGTAATGCGTCCAAGATGTGTACTGCACAGTAGAGCCTGAAAAGTGGTTTTGCTGCTTCAGAGTTGGAGACGAAATCTTTTTCAGGCTCTTTAAACATTTCTAAGAGTCCTGGACTGGGTATCAACAGTCTAGACTACATTTGTTGTCCTTACATTAGTCACTGAAATTAAAAAAAAAAAGTCTCGGTTTTATTTTCGGGTATTGCCTGAAACTAAAGCATAAGGAAATATAGTTAGGTTTGGAGGAACGAGGCAAGGCTATTAGAGGGAAAATTCAGAATAAAAACTTGAAGAATGAGTTCAACGGGACAAGTGCGTTAGTCAACAGTGAATCCATATAGTATGAAAATAATGTTCCAAGAGATGAAGCATTTGTTTATGGCAAGAATGGTAGAAATAGAAAAGTGGGGACGCGATGGTGGACAGGATTCGTTTATATCACCTCTATATGTGGCAGGCTGATGTGGCAACAAGTCTCAGAGACGACAGAGTGTAAAGTGCGTGTGGAGAGGATGATAAACACACTCTCCGGCACTATATATTGGAATAAAGTAAGTACCAAGATTACATAATTAATACAACATGCAAGTATGAACAGCGGAACTAAGGTTATAAACATTCTAAACACTATTCAGGATTTCCTGAAGATTCATAATAATTATTAGTAAACATATTGATACTTGAAGAAACGTAGATTCTTAAGTGGTATTGATAACCGTATATTGAAACAGCTAATGACACAGTTGATATCGTCAACTGCGTATCTTCCATTTGAGTTGTCATACTGCTGTTATGAGTGTATGTACTCTTGAGTGTCGGTGTCCATCAACCTCGCCTCTCCAGACAAATTCCTGACCCTCTGTCTTATTCATCAATGCAAACAAACTGCGTTGTGTTAGTGTTGGTATCCTCAAGAACTGCTCACCTTGTATGATGGTATCGTTACTAAATGTTTATGTTCTTTGCAAAAGTCAGGAAACGGCGTTAGTCCTTCGAAGACAGTTTTAGTGGGTATTAGTTATACGATGACAATTTTAGTGGGTCTTAGTCATACGAAGACAGTTTTAGTGGGTCTTAGCAGTAGTGGGTGGTGTAAAAGAAGTAGGTCCCATTGGGGTGACTCAACTCACAGCAAACTGGCATGTCCATTGTGATAAAATATAACATGAACAAATGATGCAACCATTAGCCACTAGTGTTCTAACTATGTGTACAACGATGGTGATAGTCTTCTCAGAACTCACAAGGAAAACAAGAAAAATCGCTCGGTGTTACAATAGCAACGTCCCGGGGTTCAAATCCCCGGCACAGAGAAACATTCTTCAGCTCTCCTTATACCCCTGCTCGCCTAGCAGTGGAAAAAAAGGAGGTACCCCTGGGTTGCATTCAGGGGGGAAAAATTGTGTCAGAAAATTCCAGTCCTGCTGGAATGTCATATAACGTGTAAGAAAATACTCCAGTCCTGTGTAACAAAAAATAATGAAAAAAAAAATAAAAAATAAAAAAAATCTATACCTGCTGGAAGTATTCAGCTGTTGGGTAAAAGGTATCCAGGTGGCGGCCTTTATACTACTAAAGGGCTCTTGATCCAGGCAACTGAAGCAATATATTTCTCTAAGTAAACCTGATTATCCTATTCATCCACCCTTTCCATTCCACTCTCCAAATATATATATATATATATATATATATATATATATATATATATATATATATATATATATATATATATATATATATAAAGTGATCGATTCGTAGTGGAGGGAGAACATGAGCACTTGTGAAGTAATAAGATAAAGGATAAGATAAGAGATAAGACAGGTGGTAAGATAATGGGTGGGAACCCCTCACTATCATTTATGCCGGATGTTTAGTCATTTTTGACTCATTGAAAATTGTGTCACTATGACGCTTCACCAGTATCCTTGACAACACCGATATTAAAATACTAAATGTGGCTACTACTACTACTACTACTACTACTATTTCTACTACTTTCTATTCCTAATCACCCTGCCTTTTCTGTATTTAATTTCCACTTCTTGTTGATCCCCGCATGGACACGCATTAATTTCTGTGAAGTCTTTTCGGAATTACTCCATCAGCAAAGCAACAATTATGACAACTCACAATATTGCCACTTTGTATACAATACGAGAGGAATATCTTGTGTATGCAGTAAGATCAGCAGTGTGTAAATATATATATATATATATATATATATATATATATATATATATATATATATATATATATATATATATATATATATATATATATATATATATATATATAATATATATATATATATATTATATTATATTATACTTATAATCATAATTTTTAAAGGGGTGGACCAGTAAGCCAGTGGAAGGCCTCGATCAGATGACCAAAAGCTCCAGCGGCGTCAGGACACACTTGTCCTGTTTCCTGACAAACCTACCTCAGAATATATATAATTACATATTACACTAATCATTGCCTGAGAGATTAGAGATTCCGTGAATGGTAGTGTACAATACCCCCCACCCTTCAATGTGCCCTTGTACGCCCACACAGCCTTAACATAAGCGAACAAGAGCCTTAATGAGTCTCGTGTAGTCGACAGGCATTAAACCTAATACACCAACCAAGCAACACCGTCCGAAACACCTGACTTTATCCAAAATAACATATTCTCACAGCGCTGACGATACCCACACAAGCATTCTCACAACACAGTTACCTGATGTTCGGGCGTACGTTAAGTAGCTATGAATATTAATAGCAGTAATTTGAGCATAATAAATTCACTAACACTACGCTCTGAATACGAACACTAGAAGCAGCCTAATGTTGCACCCAGGCTACGTTCACTAAGAGAGAGAGAGAGAGAGAGAGAGAGAGAGAGAGAGAGAGAGAAGAAGAGAGAAGAGAGATAGAATAGATGAGAATAGATAGATGATAGAGTAGATTAGGCAGACTTGGGGAAGTGAGATAAGAAAATAATCGAGCATGAAATGGAAGGAAGACCCATGAAAACAGTTTTCTGATTCTTTAATAGAGTCAATCTATGATCCCAAGAGAATTAGAGATTCCCTTTAATAGTAATACTAATTATTATTAATATTATTATTATTATGATCTCTAGGGGTGGAAGTGGGAGGGGAGGTGGTGAGGGGAGGGGAAGGGGAGGGGAGTCAGCTGCACCCACTTCCTCTCTGCTGGGAATATAACCTTTTATTTTTGCTTCATGTTTATTATGGTGTCCGCACGAGTGACCAGCCCATGAGGCACCCACGCCTTCACCCACGCCTGCACCCATGCCTGCACCCACGCCTGCACACACGCCTGCACCCAAGCCGTCACCCACGCCTGCACCCACGTCTGCACCCACGCCTGCACTCATGCCTGCACCCACGCCTGCACCCATGCCTGCACCCACGCCTGCACACACGCCTGCACCCAAGCCTGCACCCACGCCTGCACCCACGTCTGCACCCACGGCCATACCTTCATGTACACGTACAACCACGACCACATCTTCATCCTACACACAGAACCCACACGCAGCTGTAAGAATTGGTATGATAGGGCTCAACAGGCCAGGAGAGAGTAGCCCCATGTCGCGGCAAGGTCGCGAGGGGCCAGAAGCTGAGACTTGACCTCTGCTAACTACAAACCGGTGAGAACACACACACACACACAGGAGCTGTGACTCGACCCCTGCAACCACAACTAGGTGAGTACACACGCATACCATATCCACTTCAGGGTATAAAACGAGATTACATTCAGTCCCTCTCAACCCACTTTCCCATCAACACATGATAGAGTGTCGAAGCTCACCTATGAATGGCTGAGGAGACGGCCATGACCAGATTGCCTTGAGTGTTATGTTTCCAGAGAAAATGCAAAAGGAACGAACGATTTAAGACGAATAGGCGAAGGATGCAGCAGGAAAGATAACAAGGTTAAGGTCATGTTGCGGCGAGGGAGCAATGTGGCGGCTAGTTCAGGGTTTTGTAGTAGTGAGGAAGCAATATAGTGACTAGTCGAATCCTATAGTGACTAGTTCCAAGTGATGTAGTGGTGAGGGAGATCTGTAGTGACTAGTTCCAAGTGATGTAGTGGTGAAGGAGTCCTGTAGTGACTAGTTCCAAGTGATGTAGTGGTGAAGGAGTTCTGTAGTAACTAGCTCAAGGTTTTGTAGCAAGGATGAAGTCTTGTAGCCATAGGCTACGGTATGGCAGCTAAATTTGTGTTTCCTTGAAAGGTGACACTTTCCTGCTGATAAAGAGCTTTTGATCCAAATAATTAAAGTTAACCTCCCTTACCTCGTATGAAAAATAATTACCTTTCGTTCTCAGGCGCAATATATGTGTGCTGTTACGGTGGTGGTGG
The DNA here is from genome assembly GCA_009830355.1 of Cherax destructor. Taxonomy (NCBI): domain Eukaryota; kingdom Metazoa; phylum Arthropoda; class Malacostraca; order Decapoda; family Parastacidae; genus Cherax; species Cherax destructor. Next base: position 366,859 of record WNWK01000096.1, on the reverse strand, counting down.
TGTACGAATGCACACAGAAACAGAGTGTTTGTGAAACAGTAGCGTCAAAAGCACTGTTGACACTTGTCAGCTCGACGATGCTGGGGTGAAAGCAATGAAAGTAGAGCAGATTGAATGAATGCAGCATTGTTGTTGTAGTGGTGGTGGTGGTTGTAGGCTGGGAGTGGTGGCAGGGTGGGTATGTGTTTGTTTGTGTGTGTGTTGGGTACGAAACTGAGTATGGTGTGGTGGGTCTTTCTGGCTGACAGTGTGGATATCATCACCCAGCTGATATTCAAGGGTGAGCACATCCAGAGACAAACGTCACACCTTGATGCACCTCGCTGATGTCCACAACTTTTCCCACTGACGTGGAGTATTTCTCAACTTCCCGACCAGGTAACAATACGAATCTTACAATTTCTAAGCCACGGCTCACTGCGTCATGAAGCCATGAATTACCTCACATAAGCCCACGATCTTTCTAATAATTGTAAAGCATTTACGTAAGGAAAGCAACTTTTATCGCTGCTTCCTTCGAATGCAAACTTAATTAGAAGTGCACAAATTTTAGCTGATTCAGGAAGCTGCAAGACGGCTTTGACAGGCTTCAGGAATGACCCAACAAGTGGCTGCTGCATATTAATTCCACTAATGGCAGACATGAATATGGGAGGGAGAGAATCACAACAAATCTTTCTCATGAGACCTCTATAAACAGAGCTTCATCGTCAGCACATAAAGCTAGCAACTTGAGACCTTCCATCAGGAACGTAAACGAAGAGATATTCAAGCCACTATACGCCATATCTGGTTAGTCATGGAGTATATAGCACCATTGTGGAGCTCTTTTGTAACACACACAAGGTTTAGTAGAAGTTCTAAAGGTACGGAACCCACTTCATTGTAAGAGTGATATAACGGGAGATATGGAATCATAACGTGAACGATACTTAGGAAGCAAAAGGATAGGAACCTGATGGAAATCAATACACAGATAATGGACATGGAGGCTCTGAAATTCTCCAGTGTGAGGGTAATTGTCAGATGCTGGACATACACCTCAAGGGAGTCGCCTTCATACCAATGTCGATTGCAATTTTGATGCCTCTGTACACCAACACTGCGTAGATGCAGTGTCTGAGGCTACGTTACGTAAGGTTTGTCAGGAAGCAGGACAAGAGTTTCCTGATAGTGGTTCCTGACGCGGGTCTTAGTAATGTGATGGCTTTGTAAATGGTCCAAGTCTGTTCAGTGACAGTATTGTCTTTTTGTTCTTCATTATTGTATGTATCTGTTATGCTGTGTATAGATTCCAGTTGTTCAGGATTTATTTAATGTATGTGCGCTGCATTTCTAGTTTGCCATGAAATTTTCAGCCGAAATTTCGTCAGCCAATTTTGAGTCGAGGAATTATTTTAATACCGATGCACCGCAATTAACATAATTGTAGATAGATGTGAAAATCTTGTTAGAGATTATTTTCATATATTTTACTTTAAATACACATTAAACATAGTTCCACACACACACACACACACACACACACACACACACACACACACACACACACACACATATGCAGACGAAAATTGTTACAGCAATTTGAAAAAATACATTTCAAAGTTTGGGAATTAAATGATAAAGAACTCGTTTTATTTGTTTATTAAAACCTGTCTATGCACGAGGCTTCACTTCTCGGCACGCAGAAATTTCAAGATAAAGAGTTAAGGTGTAGAAGGATTCCCACTTGTGAGGCGTGAGTCGTCGATAAGATTGTCTTCAAGACGAACGGAGAGGTTCTGGAGAGGTTCTGTACAGGTTCTGGAGAGGTTCTGGATCTGAAGACTTCAGAAAGATTCCTTCTTGCAGTGAGATACAAGAACAATCCACAGTTACTTTGTATCTGCCTCGGTGTACAACACATCATATAATGTTGATAAATTTCTCGTGGGCATCAAAAGTGGTGGTGCTGGTTCTGGAAACAAATCCAGTTGGATGGTTTACTAGGTTTGAAGCCTTTCGACAAGACGAGGACCATTTACACGTCATCTGTATACCATTATGCTAAGATACTTTAGTTTAATCACACACACACACACACACACACACGCCCTGGTGGCCTGGTGGCTAAAGCTCTCGCTTCACGCACGGATGGCCCGGGTTCGATTCCCGGCGAGGCGGAAACACTTCGAAGTGTTTCCTTACACACACACATACAACAGGCCTAGTGTCTAATCGACATGTGCCTAGGACAAAATGGTAACTAACACACATACACAAGCGCGCGGGAATCACCCCACCTAGGAACCTATAAAATGTGCTCACCTTGATTCTCCTTACAGTTTCCTTGAAGATGTGTGGGTAAACACTCGAAAACTCTACTGTATTTCTTTTTCTCTGTGGTGTGTGTAAATGTGTTTATTTATTTGTTAACAGAAAATATGCAAATTATGCAAACAGAAAAAAAACAGATTATAGGAAAAACTTACAACAAGAGATACAAATTAATATAAGGACAAAATCTGGGATGCAGGTTTTGAGAGCGCCGAGTATGTTACAATTTATTCGACGTTCATCACACACCCATTGACATGCCCTCTCGACCACCGAACTGCTAATTCAGAATATAGCAGTTCTGGGACCCCGCTGCTGTACTAAGTGCTCATTTCAACCCACCAATAAGGTGAGAGCCGGCTCCCTCAGCCAAGGTGACGACACACCTGTCTGCCTGGCTGTGAGGCAGACTCTCACTTACGCTGGTCCAGTTCACTCCTGCTGCTATGAGGGGCTCTTTGCTCTGTCTTACCGTTTTATACTTGTAATTTAACTGTGTATTTATTGTACATAGTGGTGGAGGAATATATGGGTCAAGAAAAAACTAACCCTTCTGTGTTTGCCTTGTTTCTTCATTGCCCGGCAGCTCGCTATATTACTGAACTTTGGCTAAGGCCAAGTGCAACAGTCCTTGAATTGCTACTTTTGTGTTTAATACAGGTTATTTGCCTTCGTATGTATATCATATTACATATCTTCAAGTTATCTTACATGTAATTTATGCAAAAGTAATGTCTATAGTATTCTAAGACGGCCTTGGGCCTATTATAAATTTCGAATCACAAGAAATATCTATAAAAACGTAAAATCAGTAAAAGGGTTACATACCATGAAGAAAAATATATTAGATACTCAACTGTGTCATTCAGTAACCTGATTCTTGCAAGCCTGATTCCGTAACCTGATTCTTGCAAGCCTGATTCCGTTTTACATCTGTTTTGAGAACTCTTCAGTGGAGAGCTGTGAAGAACATACGTGTGATGCAGGTTGAATATTATATCAAGGATTCTGGGACTGAAAGGGGAAGTAAACAGAGAGGAAATGATAGCTGGAGAAAGGGAGAGAAGAGAGAGAAATTTATTGATAACAGAAGGTAAACAAAAGTCGAAATGTGGAAGAAGAAGACAGCATCCGCACAGATATTGACTCGTGCAATTAGACAATTTTTTTATGGGAGGCTCCTGGAGAAAAAACTGCAAATGTAATCACCTTTGTGGTGGTTGCCTCTGTTAATGCATGTCTTTCCTTCCCCTCGGAAAATCCCTCCCTGCCTCCCTCTTTCTCTGTTTTGAAGATACAAACCTGTAATTTCTGCAGTTTCTTCGGTAATCAAGCAGTCGTTTAGAGTACGCTCGCTCGCTTTCTTAAACTCCGCCAACCCTTAGAAAACGACCAAGATTCGGAAGTCAACGATGTCCACGACGACGATAACGAAGGAGAGGACTGCGAGGCTGACCAAGACGACCAAGACGTCGAAGTCTTCTTGGAAGAGGACGATGAAGACGATGACGCCAAAGACGATGCTGACTGCGTCCCGGATTTCGTGGACGACTGCCTTTCTGTTGTCGACCAGGACGACCAGGATGACTGTTGCGTCACCGCCTGTCTCTTCGCTCTTGGAGTTACGGCCCCCAAATCCACCCAAGACCTGCGTGAACCTGCTGATAAACAGAAAAAAACAGTAAGAACAGCCGTTGATGAGCAGTGGTAAACAACAGACGAATAAAACTCTGGGAGAAACAATTCGGTAGCTTTATTGTCGAAACGTTTCGCCTGGTCTGCAGGTTTCTTCAGTCGAAAACAGAGGTGAAACATTCTGGAAATAAAAGTGGAGAAAAAAGGATGAGGTGATCGGTCGCCCAACCTCGAATAAGTAGCTTTGAGGCGGTCAGTCCCTCAGCCTCGATATTATAGTATACCAATAACATAGTGAAAAGTGAAGAACACTTGTGGAGAATAATCTCTAGTGAAGAACAAACACTGGTTTTCCTGACAACCGTGAAGAACGAATCAACGTAAAAGACGCACAAAGAAAAATTATAGTGGAAAAGTAGACATCAACGAGTAGACATCAACGAGTAGACATCAACGAGGAGTCATCAACGAGTAGACATCAATGAGGAGTCATGAACGAGTAGTCATGAACGAGTAGTCATGAACGAGGAGACATCAACGAGGAGTCATCAACAAGTAGACATCAATGAGGAGTCATGAACGAGTAGTCATGAACGAGGAGACATCAACGAGGAGTCATCAACGAGGAGTCATCAACAAGTAGACATCAATGAGGAGTCATGAACGAGTAGTCATGAACGAGGAGACATCAACGAGGAGTCATCAACGAGGAGTCATCAACGAGGAGTCATCAACGAGGAGTCATCAACGAGGAGTCATCAACGAGGAGTCATCAACGAGGAGTCATCAGCGAGGAGTCATCAGCGAGGAGACATCAACGAGGAGACATCAACGAGGAGACATCAACGAGGAGACATCAACGAGGAGACATCAACGAGGAGACATCAACGAGGAGACATCAACGAGGAGACATCAACGAGGAGTCATCAACGGTGTCATTCTGGCTGCCCTTTCTTCAAAGACATAACAGTCTTGGAACAGATTTAAACCTCTTGAATATTGGTAAATCAAGTCAGCTGGCTATATTAAATCAAGTCAGCTGGCTATATTAAATCAAGTCAGCTGGATATATTAAATCAAGTCAGCTGGCTATATTAAATCAAGTAAGGCAAGTAGGCAGGAATTATTATCATTTTGTTAAACATATGAAAATGAGACACGAAGAAATCATCTACAATATACAAAAGCGTCAGCAAATATACTTGCAGTATTAAATATAACATCATTTTGAAATAGAACAAATAAATCTGAATGTTATATAATTTGTTTACGTTCAAGACACAACGAATAAGTGAAAAAAAATATATCTATGTCGTTCCTACAGTATCACCAAAATACAATAATTAACGAATATTTATAACACTTGTGTTGAAGTAACGAGAGAAGAACATAACAGGTGGGACGCGAGTACCTTCCCCAGCTGGTGACTGTAAACAGGTGACCACCACCACCAGGAACACCACCGCCAGCACCGCCAGCACCGCCACCGTGCCTGTCTTCGTTACTGCAACCAAAAAAAACATATGTTTTAATCAAAGGTTGATTGTTAACGCTCTCGCTAGAACAGATAGTTTCATATAAGAAGAGTCATGAACAGAGAGTTTCATATAAGAGGAGTCATGCAAGTTATTTCGATTGCAACAATTCCTGAAAGAAATGGGCGTAAAATTACATATAAAATGTAAACAGCATCAAACACAAATTGATTAAAACTTTCCAAAAAAATCACAATAAGAAACGTATACTGTCGGCCAAGTAAACAATGCCTCTCCCAGGACTTTGTTTACACTGGTAAATCACTTGATGCTCGTTACTAATAATACAAGTTTTCTATATGAACTGCGCCTTATTTCTACATAGGAGAGATCCTGGTATCTTGCAATTATTCTCACAAGAGTGACTAATATAGTTCTGAACTCTTCAGATATCTGTCATTTAACATGCACCAAGTGCCACCCCTCTGATTACTTAAACTAGATGGCAACAATTAGGTGACCTCACAACAATTAGGTGACCTCACACCTCCAGCTGACCATCTCTTGTGGCTCTCAGTCTACTCTTTATATACCGTTCTCTCTCTCATTCTCTTGAGTCACTGGAGTAACCGAGGTCCCATGACTGAAAATGTTCTATTCTTAAGATAATATCAACACTAAGGCTTATTTGCCTATCACAATTGATCTATTATGACATAAGACGAAATATCAAATAGCACAGAAACATAAAAAATACGCCAGAATAAATACTATCTAGCATACTATGAAGGCCTGCCGTGCCGTCAAGAAAGTGTTTACATGGTCACCCTCGACCATAAGACTTATTACTCGTTCTCCCGTAACTCTTAGTGGAAACCGTAACCAGTGATGACGTGTAAAACTATTTGCATTTGTGTTCTTTTATCCTCACCCAGACGGGTGTACACAGACGCCTCGGGGTAAAGGTAAGTTAATTACGTTCCAGCTGCACAAACATTTGATAATTAAAGTATCACTGGAACGAATCACATCACATTAGGTCTCGTAATTTCGATTCCTAATTAGCGAGACGTAGAACGTGACGTTCGCTGGAACTCCACCACATTCTACTGGTAAGTAGACGTCATTATTCCCAAGGAATTGCTGAAGGACATTGAGTGACACTTCCTTAATTAGAATCCTTCCAGGATATCATCTATGGGAGGTAAATTATCCATAAGAATTAATTTGCTTTAAAACTCTCGAAGACTAGATTTTTCCTCGTCTTGTACAATTATTTATCTTCGAGGTAGGTGTCTAGATGCTGGTGAAGGGCTCTTGAACCGGGGAAGTAGAGCAACCCTTTTGTCTTTAGATCAAGCCTGATTAGCCTCCTTTCCCCAGATGCTTATTATTATTATTAATAGTAGTAGTAGTAATAATAGTAGCAGTGGTATTATTATTATTATTATTATAAATTATTATTATTATTTATGATTATTATTATTTATATTATGATTATTATTATTATTATTATTATTATTATTATTATTATTATCATTATTATTATTATTATTATTATTATTATTATTATTATTATTATTATTATTATTATTATTATCGCTATTCTCACCACTTGTTTCTTCAACAGTGTTGTTGACATTGCTTCTCCGTGTTTATGTTGGTCTTCCTCACGCATGTAATGATTGGAAAGAGCTGTTTGGCCACGTTGTTTACACTGCATGATTTGTTTCCAGAGGGTTAATGATGTGTCTGCAGCCAAGGTAATTAGTGCGGAGGACTGGCTGATGATAGCGTGAGGGTGTGTTGATGGTACATACTGTCCCAGTAACTGTCTGTCTGCATGATGGTACATACTGTCCCAGTAACTGTCTGTCTGCATGATGGTATATACTGTCCCAGTAACTGTCTGTCTGCATGATGGTACATACTGTCCCAGTAACTGTCTGTCTGCATGATGGTATATACTGTCCCAGTAACTGTCTGTCTGCATGATGGTATATACTGTCCCAGTAACTGTCTGTCTGCATGATGGTACATACTGTCCCAGTAACTGTCTGTCTGCATGATGGTATATACTGTCCCAGTAACTGTCTGTCTGCATGATGGTACATACTGTCCCAGTAACTGTCTGTCTGCATGATGGTATATACTGTCCCAGTAACTGTCTGTCTGCATGATGGTACATACTATCCCAGCTACTGAGTGGACGGAGTTATTTCCTTAAAAAAAATCTACTGTCCCTTTGGTTTCATTTTCTTACTCAATTTACAAATGTGGATTTTTGTTACCCACGATGCAGATACTTAGAAATCTTCTTAATGTCTTCCTTGATGTCCTTTTATGACGTAATTTGCATTGCTGAAGCTAATTACTCGGTCAAGTGAGTGGAAATCCCTGACTCAACAAATATTTAGGAGAACTTGGCAAAAAAATAAAGTCCTCTACCAACTTTTATTTTGGGATTATTTTAATGCAGCATAGTATGTTGTCAACGGCATTTCGCCATCCATATATATATTTGAGAGCTGTTTTATAATTCTATGTTGTGGTATAGAAATGTCTTATAATTTATTTTCGTATGAACTTCTTCTTATTAATGACTCCAATGTCCCTCTTTCTCTCTAAGTCTTTCAATATTTGGTCACTCAAACTATATTCTTCTTTTGTCCTGAATTTACTTTCTGCTATATCCATGACATGACATTTCTTTACATTAAAATCTATGTGGAAAAGGACACTTGCGTGCAACTTTGGATATTAAAATAAACGTTTTGCCATAAGTGGCTTCATCAGTAATATGTAGCCACTATATATATATATATATATATATATATATATATATATATATATATATATATATATATATATATAAACCTTAAACTCAATAGGAAGTTGCAATTTGCTGTTTGAACTATGAAGCAATCCTGGTATCCATCACCAAATTGCTACCAACTGTATCGTTGGGACTCTTCCGTCAGACGGACTTCTGTCAGTCCAGTGACTATATTCCCCCTCGCTCAATAAATATTTAGGAAAAACTTTGCAACAATATTTCAGCTCTGATATTATTTGAATGCACCACAATCTGTCATCAGTGACCAGAGACGAATTGTCCGTCAACAGGACACCCAGGATCCCTTTCGCATTCAGCGCTTCTTTATAAATATACTACTATCACCATTACTACTAAAACCACCACTACCACTACTACTACTACTAATAATAATAATAATAATAATAATAATAAAATTAATAATAATATGGGAGATGGTTTCAATCGAATAAAGTTTCACAGATTTCTCTCCTTTTTTGAACATCTGCAAAAAAATTAATAATAGTTATGTTTCATAAAGTTTGTTAAAATAAATGAACCTGCATGTACCTAAACTTCACCTCATATAACGAAATACAATAAATAGAACCTCAGATGGAGGTTGAAATACTCAGCCACTCCTATGTATATTGTTGTCAACATGTGGCTTATGTTCCAACATTAACAATTATTCTCCAGACAGCCATAGTATATTAATGTGTGTATATTATATATATATATATATATATATATATATATATATATATATATATATATATATATATATATATATATATTTGTGTGTGTAACATTCTGAGTCTTCAATAAATCACTAAGGACTCCTCGGGGGAATTTAAAATTTAAAGCTTTTTAGAGTTGGATTTCCAAGCGATGAGAAAATTCTGAATTTTCATCGAAAGGCGAAGGCACTGTTGCCGTACAATGTAGATATAGCTCTTATTGCTTTGTGGTTTAGCCCAGTAATGTCGCGGTAGGGAGGAGACTGCCTGTCAGACTTTATAATTAATTCTTCTCTATGTTAATAATATAAGCAAGAGCTTTATTATTGTATCTTAACTCAAGAACACTGTCATGGGTGCTCATGCTGTACCCTTGACCTACCTCATGGTAGGGAACCATGAGCACCATCACCATGCATAAATAAAGTGAGAATGGTGTTTGCCAGCACACTGGTTTAAGAGCAGGCAGCAGGGGCAGCAGGGGCAGCAGGGAGCAGGGCAGCAGGGGCGATAGTCCCAGCACCGTCGCCAGGGATAAGGGTAGTCAGTTGTCCTAATTATTACTCGAGTTTCACATCTGAAATTTTCAGAAAGTCATATAAGCTCTGCTTTGCCTTGGCCAAATTTGCTTACGTCACGTAATTATGTATATTTAATTCTGGCATCGGCTTTGAAGGAAGAGGATTCACGTCTCAATTGACTGTCTTTTCCTCAAGAGTGATCTGTGTCCGTTACTCCAGCTATTGACTGTGTGTGTCCGTTACTCCAGAGATTGCCTGTGTATGTCCGTTACTCCAGCTATTGACTGTGTGTGTCCGTTACTCCAGAAATTGCCTGTGTATGTCCGTTACTCCAGCTATTGACGCATTGTGTATACTCGCAGACTTGTACTCTGCTTGCCCAGCCTCCTTGAGTACTCTAGTCGACATCACTGGTTTCTGGACTCTTGAGTCTTATCATATCTACATACACACAAACACAAACACTGTATCTGTGTCTATGTCTGTGTCAGCATGTGTCTGTGCCAATATGTCTGCATCTCGACTCAGGAGAAAGCAGGGGACACTCTACTCAAGGTGGGAGTTTATCCGGTGGTCGTTAACCAGGGCAGTGTTCACAGTGGCTATCCAGTTCTGCCAAGATAAGATTACACTGTATATTACCTGGGAATAAATCTTCCATAAACTCAAGGAATGTGTTTACGCCGTCCCAGAGACGTGGCCACGTACTTCAGACTCTCTTGGTGCTTCACGGGAGAGACTCGTAAAACGGGATAGTTTGCCAGAGGTTATAAATGAGCACATCTCTATCACTCCTGGGGTATCAGACTGCAGTGTTCCCATTTTAGTTTATAACACATTACAGTACATGCCTAAGTAGCATTACGTCGATTTTTTTATATTAATCTGGGTAAAATTTTTCCTGTTTTCGTAACTGCACAACTTTCCCTGGCTCAGATTAATCATTTCAATTGGTTAAACTAATGTATGTTAATACAATATTAGTTTTATTTATAATGTGCATTTCTAGTAGACATTATTATTAAAAACTCTACGACTAGTTTAAATTTAGATACCTGTAAATAACTTGTGCTTGAACAAATTGCTAAATATATTTTAAGAAGATTTGAAGAATTCTAGATTTTTTCTCATTCCTGCACCAGGAAGCAAATATTATTATTATATTTAGGAGGATGGGCTAAACTCTGGGCAATGGAAGGCAATCAGGTTCGACCCAAGGAAGGCAAGATCCGGTCCACTTCCTTCAATCAAGAGGACCTCACTGGCATCAAGGAACTTCCTCCCTTGAGGAAACCAAGAGGCAAGATTGTGTGTTGGTCTTCCTGTGTGACTTGCTCATGAATAGTAAAGCAAGGAGCGATCACTACATGTTGAGGCTTTTATTTCTGCATTTGCAACTTCGTCTTGGCTCTGGGTAAAGACTGCAGACGGAAGTTTTCCCCGGTGAAACAGAAGATGAAGGCAGCTGGAAAATATGTTTTTCGTAGTGCGTAAAATACTTTTTCTTCTATACTTCTATAAAAAAAAAATTCACCCGTGTCTGAAAGATTTTTTTTTTATTTTTTTCCTATACGCTCTTCGCATTTTATGTATTATAGTTAGGACTTTCTATTTTTTATCTTCATTTTCCATTTAAAAGTATAACGTATTGAAAGTTGTTTACATATTTTTTTCGTTTTCCAGACATCAGAACGCGAGTTGGTCTTGGCAGTCAGAATATACTTCCGCTCGTTACTAATTAAAGCATTATTTAATCGTCTTCTTGATCTGGGTTACTCGTTGTAGAGTGGCTTATGTTGCTGTAGATGTTTCTAAGTAACCTTCGTAGAAACCATCATTTCTTACACAAAAATACGAAATATGTATACTCATACAGCCATACGTACCATAATAATTTATATCCAGTATGGCATGTAAACAAAAAAATTATGATAGACCCTCATGGCTATCATCCTTGTATGAATCAGTGACTTAGAAGTCAAAATTAGTGTCTAACATTGACGATTTATCTGGCGTTCATAAACACACAAACATTGAAACTGTACAGCTGGAGAAGCTTCGTTTAGAGAGTGAAGAAGCCTCGCCAGCCTCTCAGTACCTTCATCAACGTCTCATCAACGGTACACTACTTTTTATTGAAGTAGATTATCTCCTGCTCTTCCAGGTGGGGAAGATTGCACCTTTTAGCTGACCTTTTTGTCATTATTTTACAAATTTGCTAGAATTGTTTGGCTTATAGAGTGCTTTAAATATTAAAACTTGCTTATTATTATTATTATTATTAGTAGTAGTAGTAGTAGTAGTAGTAGTATCACCAATTTTTTAATATCTTAATAATCTGCTACGATCTATACCAATTTGTTGCTATCGTGACAAATTTTTTGTCATTAGAGATATAAATCGCAAATTAGCCAGGGCAGGATGCTTGTGCTATGCTATGTTACGAGGTGGTGGTGTTGGTGGTGGTATAGGTGGCGGTGGTGGTGATGATGGTGGTGATGGTGATGGTGGTGGTGGTGATGGTGGTGGTGGTGGTGGTGATAGTGTTCAGGAGTCCGTTCCTGACTTATTCTTCTTTGTGCTAGCCTTGACTGGGGATCATCCTTCCTCTGTGTGAGGATCACGCTCTGAGCTCCTATTTTCCGCCACCACCACCACCACCACCACCACCACCATCAACCACCACCACCACTACACACCCTCACCGCGTTACCTTCTACACCACAGAGCTTACAACAACCACATACGACTATCTTAAAATGTTGATAATGTCTGAAAAGGCATCCGATAGTATCGTAAATGCTAACGATTAAGCTGAACCCAAGTTACTGCATTGCCCCAGTAAAGGTTCGCATGATAAGGAAGAAAAAGTATTGGAACCTATAACAACTTCACAAAAGATTGGAACCTACAGCAGCCTTAAAACAGAAGGGGATTTAAAGCATCCTAAGAAAAGCTTAAACCTTTAGCAGCCTGACAAAAGACTGGAACCTACAGTCTTTTAACAACAGCAGATTCACAAAAGATTGGGACTTTTAGCCTCCTAACAAAAGATTAATATCTACAACATCTTAACAAAAGATTGGACCGTAAGCACAAGAGAACACTATTTTCACTTGTACTCATGTGCGAGGCACTAGTTACGAGAAAGAACCACCTGAACTCTTGTCTTTAGAGGAGACATGAAACCTCATGTCACTAAATAAGCAAAGATGAAAAGGAGACATGATTAGGGCATACAAAACATACCAGGGAACTGTTAGACAAAGATAATCACTTCAAAATGAGACGGTCTGAGATGCGGTCACAGACAGCACTATATATACTATGGAACATATATATATGCAATTTCGGATCTCACCTGAGAACATTGTTATAAATCCCTGATGCGTACGAGGGGGTAGAAATCCTTGCATGTGTCTCACCGTACCTTAACCAACAGGACTCACCCAGGCAGCTACAGCCAGTTAAATAGTTGCTGCCATGCCTAGAGGGGAAGCAAGGGACGCTGGGAGGTATGTGTGTACTCACCTAGTTGTGGTTGCAGGGGTCGATACATAGCTCCTGGCCCCGCCTCTTCACTGGCCGCTACTGGGTCACTCTCCCTGCGCCATGAGCTTTATCATACCTGTGTGTACTCACCTATTTGTACTCACCTATTTGTGGTTGCAGGGGTCGATTCATAGCTCCTGGCCCCGCCAGGAGTTGTGTGTGTGTGTGTGTGTGTGTGTGTGTGTGTGTGTGAGTGTGTGTGTCATGCCCCCAGAGCATCTTTCCAACGCATTCCTTAGCTCTCAAGATGCCTGCAGCATGCCTCTCTTTTTATATATTTCACAAATGATACTTTGGCCTCTCTAGTAGCTGGTGTATGCGCCAGGTGTGTTTCTAACAGGCTAATGTATTTGCTTACGCTATAAAGGGTCGTTTACAAATTTGTATCACTTTATTTTATATAAATTTCTTTTTAAATTTTTACTTAAGGAAGGCATAGTTAAGTTCATATAAATTGGCCAGAAACTGTTTTCATATCTTTAGTTGAAAGTTTGTTGAATGTTTGTTGAATGTTTGTTGAATGTTTGTTGAATGTTTGTTGAATGTTTGTTGAATGTTTGTTGAATGTTTATTGACGATATCTTCAGTCTTCACAGGAATCCCGCCATGGTTCGAGGTGTATTTAAAGGTGCTGAATGAACGAGTTAGTCATAATAACAGGTTATAATTATAACCTTAATTATTAAAGGGGTGGACCGGTAAGCCAGTGGAAGGCCTCGGTCAGATGACCAGAAAAAGCTCCAGCTGTGGGTCATCATATAACTAAGACCCGCGTCAGGAAACACTTGTCCTGTTTCCTGACCAACCTTACGTAACCTAACGAGTGACAAACTGTGACCTGTATCTGTTATTACCAAGGAGAAGAATCTTCGAAAAAAAAAACCTTCGCCTTCGATGATTCTCGTCTAGCAAGTTCTAAGCTATTTTTTTTTGTATTCACAGATCGGGCCGCGGGGACATTGACCTCCTGAAACCCTCTCCAGTTAGGAATATTTATTATATCTTAGGAAATTTTTATTTAATATAAGAGTAGTGTTTGTTATTAATATGTCGTAATGTTGAGCTTCATGTTAGCTCTTTTAAAAAATCTATTAAAGTTACCCTCTTAATACATATTTTTATTTTATTGCGAGTTGCCTGTCTTATGCATCGCAGGTCTAAAGTGAGAGAAGGAGGAAGGGAGGCGAGGGAAGATAAACAGAGAGAGAAAGGGGGAAGGGAATAGAAAAAAAGTTGTGTTGAAACAACTTCAAGGCTCGAGGACTACCTGATCAAGAACTTATTTTACCGTAAATGTGATGAAACCCGTGTGTTGGAACACCCTAGAATCTCCCCCCCTCTCTCTCTCTCTCTCTCTCTCTCTCTCTCTCTCTCTCTCTCTCTCTTATTTGTGGGAGAAACAAATATTCTCAACTACCCCTTTCTCGTTAACTAACCCGTCGTTCAGAGGGTGGGCCACCCACTGTTCTGTGCGTGGGCAACCCACTGTTCTGTGCGTGGGTAACCCACTGTTCTGTGCGTGGGCCACCCACTGTTAAGAGCGTGGGCCACCCACTGTTAAGAGCGTGGGCCACCCACTATTCAGAGCGTGGGCAACCTCGTTCTGTAACTCAAAGAGCGGCCAGAAGTCGACACACTCGACGAAGTCGATGAACTTGAGGAAGTCGACGATGTTGAGGAAGTTGATGAAGACGTCGAAGTCACCCCAGATACCATAGTCGAAGTTGAAGTGGAGGTGGAAGTCTGCTTGGTGCTCGAGGTCGTCGAAGTGGTGGTCGAGGTCGTCCCCGAGCTAGACAGTGTCGTTGCTATCAACGTGGACGACCAGGACGCCCAGGAGGACGACGTGTGCGTCCTTTTATGAGGTTTGGAAGACAGCGCAGACAGCCAAGCCTTGAAGGGAACTGCAGGAACACAAAAGATGGTTGATGAATACACTCAGCCACTAGAACCTGAGTCAGTAAGTTTATTTTGGTACAGGTACACAGAAATACACTTACACAAATTATTATAAGTAGTAACATAAGCAATAAGATCACAGTAATCAGGTGATATCACAGTAATCAGGTGATATCACAGTAAACAGGTGATATCACAGTAATCAGGTGATATCAGAGTAAACAGGTGATATCACTCTCGTGAGAAATCACGAAAGTGCTTTGAATTTCAATATTTTTTTAGAATGATTGTTTTGCATAGTAACTTATGTGTCAATTACTTAGGCTAACCCCAAAAAAGTCACATATGTGTAAATTACTTAGGATAACACCCCAAAAAGGTCAAAGTGACTTATTTCCATCGGGGTCGTTGACCACCATGATAACTGAGCCTCAAGAACAGCCAGCTATACCTGCTGAGTTCTGTGTACTCTGGATGATAGTACGTAATCAGTCCTGCAAAATAGGCTGAGAGCTACTCACGGTGTATATATTGCCTGTGTCCGGACAAAAAATGTACTCGTATGGGATCAAATCTGATAAAAATCTAATTCCACAGGCGCTGTATGATCCATATGGGTTTAGTGCTCAACGAGGAAATATGACAATAACATAGGTAATCAGTGATACAAAATAGCTATAAGCTTCTTGCAGAGTATATACTATATTGTCTGAATCTACTCAAAATATACCTAGCGTATATATAGCCACATCGCAATGAATCTCACTCAAAAACTTCATTATGATCCATAAGGATTTAGTGCTCACCAGGAGATATAATAATCTGTAAAACAAGTTGGTGGGTGTTCCTGCCCCCGTCTGCCTAGGCTGTTGTGTGCCGCTGACGGCTTAGGCCTTTCTACTTTCGTCATGATATATTTTATAATTACCGAGGTGCCTGTAGGGACCCCGGGGAACTTTTAGTAGAGTCTTTTGACAATAATTCAATGGGTTTTAAATTGATGCCTGTTATTTTTACTTCACGAAAAACACAAATGAGCCATAATGTGATCCTTTCTTAAAAGCGTTTCGCCCACACAAAGGGATTTAATAAGTCACAAACAGAGAGGAGCTTTGAGCTTAAACTATTATTTTTAACCCAAATTTCCGAGATTTTATTAGAAAAATATTAATTTCTTTTAAAATCTCAAGAAAACGTGAAAAATATTGCGAGACGTCAAGATTTCAGCTGGATAACAAGCACTGTGTGGGCGAAACGTCTTCAAATAAAGGGTGGAATTTGTCTTTTATTCTCCATCACGGCGATAATTGACAACATTTCTCTCCCAAACTGAGAGAACTCGCTGGAGAACAGTCAAGAATTATTGCCATTATATTTAGGGGGAAGCGCTAGACCCCTAGGGCTCGTGCAG
This sequence comes from Cherax destructor, assembly GCA_009830355.1. Lineage (NCBI taxonomy): Eukaryota > Metazoa > Arthropoda > Malacostraca > Decapoda > Parastacidae > Cherax > Cherax destructor. The sequence goes on along the minus strand of WNWK01000096.1, from coordinate 350,495 downwards.
CTCCTGGGGAGTCGGGAGGTGACCAAGTTCGATCCCAGGAAGGGGAAAACAAGTCCAAGTCCGCTCTTGTGATTTATAAGTGTCAGGTTTTAAGTAAATTCTTTAACCAAACCAGAGAGAGAGAGAGAGAGAGAGAGAGAGAGAGAGAGACATAATTCAGAAAGAATGACAAATAAATGGACAGGAAGAAAGAAAATAGGAATAATATTCATATATATATAAAACGAATCATAGGAAATAATGAATGGAAATTGGTTTAAATTGTTAATTATAAAATACATAGGCACCAAGATAGCAATATACGTAACAATGAATTTGGAAAAAAGATATATTGTTATATATATATATATATATATATATATATATATATATATATATATATATATATATATATATATATATATATATATATATATATATTTTTATATTATAGATTATGTCTTCTATCATTCATAGAAAGATTAAGGTTCAGAATACACAAAAAATGCAAATTGTCTTCAAATTAAATGAAGAGATCTCACATAAGCGTTCTTCAGCTGGTCCTCGTAAACAGGTGACCACCACCACCAGGAACACCACCGCCAGCACCGCCAGCACCGCCACCGTGACTGTCTTCGTTACTGAAGGTAAACATGACATCTGCTTTAATACTTTACGTAGTTAGACTATGTAAGGTCTGCGGCACAAGGGTCATTAAGGCCGTTTTGTAAACTAATCACTAATATCAAAATTAATACAATTTCTAAAGTTTGGGTTAAGTTATAGTACTCTCAGTTAAATGTTTTTAATGCAAATAATAGCCAAAACACAACAGTAAACATCGAACACAAAAGCTTGATAGATTTCTTGCGTACGGCTATTTCTTGTCTGTTATTTTTTTTTACTTGTATATTTTATGATTTTAGTCACGCGCGTTATAGTGAATTGTGTGTGTTAGCGTGTTTGTGTATGAGTGTGGGTCTAGAGTTTTGAGACTCTCTGACCGCGGGTTCGAACCCCACCCGTGGTATGGTTTGTGGGTATATATTTTGATTGTATGTATATATACATAGCTGAGTGTGTGTGTGTGTGTGTGTGTGTGTGTGTGTGTGTGTGTGTGTGTGTGTGTGTGTGTGTGTGTGCGTGTATGTGTGTGTGTGTATGTGTGTGTGCTTCACTGTTTTATACTTCCGTCTTCAATGGTCTTACCTGAAGACATACTGTTTAAATTCTGTGTTGCAGAAGTGGGTGAGCGGCAGCAGCTCCCTCAGTGTTCCTCACTACACAGTCGTCAACAGGACTCACCTTGTAGCAACTCCCTGTTAAGTAGGCGCGTCTACGTACGACGGGGAGGAGGGGAGGATGTACCTGTGTTGAGGATGAGGGGACTAGAATGTTTATGTTGGGGAAGAGAATGGGAAACGAAAATGTGTGGTCGTTTTCCAGCTGTGCTTGAAGGATCTTGTGGGGGCTGTATATTGTACTAAGGTGAAGATGTGGCAGTGATATACCGAATAATATGGTAGAGGCGTCTAACACCAGGAGATACAGACGATATCTTTTGTCAGTCCTTTCCTCCATCAGTCTTCCTCTTTTCTTAAGACTGGTTATAATTATAATCTTAATTTTTAAAGGGGTGAACCAGTAAGCCAGTGGAAGGCCTCGGTCTGATGACCACAAGCTACGGTGGCGGGTCATTATATGACTTAGACCCACGTCAGGACATTCTTGTCCTGTTTCCTGACTAATACTACCAAGCTTAACCTTTCTATTTTTCAGTCACTTTCAAACACAGATGTCATCCCATAGTCACTAAAAACAACATATATAGCCCCACTCCACCAAGGTGGCAAACAGTAAAGCAATAGCAAATAATTACAGACCTATAACGTCCCACATCATAAAAATCTTTGAAAGGATTCTAAAAAGCAAGATCGCCACGTACTTGGATACCCAACAATTACACAATCCAGGGCAGCATAGGTTTAGAGCAGGTCGCTCCTGTATCTCACAACTACTGGGGCACTATGACATGGTATTGGATGCACTGGAGGACAAACAAAATGCAGAAGTAGTTCACAGACTTTACGAAAGCCTTCGATAAGTGCGATCACGATGTAATAGCACACAAAATACGTGATAAAGGAATAACGGGAAAAGGGGGTAGATATATTTATAAATTCCTAACTAACAGAGCAACAAGAATAATAGTAAACAGAGTAAAGTCACAGTGAAAGTTCTGTTCCACAAGGCACAGTACTCGCTCTCATCCTTTTTCTCATCCTTATATCTGACACAGAGATGCAAGCCATTGCACCGTGTCCTCCTTTGCTGACGATTCCAGAATTTGCATGACAATGTCATTAACTGAGGACACTACAAATCTCCAAGCGGACATTCACTAAGTCTTTAAATGGGCCGCAGAAAACAATGAAGACAAATTTCAATTACTCAGATATTGAAAACTCGAAGAAATAAAAACTGGATCGGAGTATAAAACAAATTCCAACCATACAATAGAGCGAAAAACTAATATGAAGGACCTGGGAGTGATAATGTCAGAGAATCTCCCTTTCAAAGATCACAACAATGTCTCTACCACATTTGCCAGGAAAATGATACGATGAATAATGAGAACCTTCAAAACTAGGGATGCCAAGCCAGTAATAACTCATCAAATCGCTTGTTCTTTCAAGGCTGGATTATTGCTGTATACTAACGGGTCCTTTCAAGGCAGGCGAAATTGCAGACCTGAAGAAAATACAGAGAATTTTCACTGCATTTTCACCTAAATTCATGGGAACGATTGAAGACCCTTGACCTGTACTCCTTGGAACGCAGGCGAGAAAGATACATGATAATATACACTTACAAAATCTCAGAGGGACCTGTCCCAAATCTACACACGGAAATCACTCACTACGAAAGGAAAAGACTCGGCAGGCGGTGCAATATCCCCCCAATGAAAAGCAGTGGCGCCATATGTACGCTAATAGACGACGCAGTAAGTGTAAAGGGCCCAAGACTGTTCAACTGCCTCCCAGCATACATAAGGGGGATTACCAATAGACCCCTGGCTGTCTTCAAGAGGGAGCTGGACAGGCACCTAAAGTCAGTACCTGACCAGCGGGGCTGTGGTTCGTACGTCAGTTTCCGCACGGTCAGCAGTAACAGCCTGGTTGATCAAGCCCTGATCCACCGCAAGGCCTGGTCATGGACCGGGCCGCGGGGGCGTTGACTCCCGGAACCCCCTCCAGGTATACTCCGCCACCACTTCCTGGTCTCCCTTGATCAACTTTACATGCTAGCTGTTACCATTCATCTGCTTCTTCCCTTCCTCCAGCCCAGTAACACACCAGTTCTTTGTGAAATATTCTGTGCCAAATCACATATAAATATGTAAGCATATGTGTAAGAATAAATCCTTTGATCTTACCCTCTTTCACTCTCTCGCACACCATTTACCCCCAGTGGAGTTATAACACCTGCCATTGTCTGAATATACGATCGTATTAGCATAAAGTCAATCTTCATAACCCTTCCTTTCCTTCACTACATATCACCGCCTACCTCTCTCATTCAGTGTTGATATTAAGACAGTTATTCGTGCCATACTTGCGTGTGTCGTGTGCGTATTAAACATATTAAACATTCTGAAAACATTGTAAACTGTTCGTCCTCTCACAATGCTTGAAACCGCAGAAACCGCAAGTATAAGTCTGTTGCTCCTCCATGTTATAGTTACCAGAACTCGGTGGCAACCTGTGTTTATTACCTGTGTTCTCAACGTTCTTCACTACACATAACTTGGCTTCCACTTTTAAGGTGTCCTCTAACTGTATTTCAAACTGTTGCACTCGTCAACTTTCAGCCCAGTTTTTGTGTTCCTGACGCCCTGTGTGTATTCTCGCTCCATTGTTTGAGGAACTCATAGCTACGATGGAAATCACGGACCCAAATGGAAATAAGTCACTTTGACCTCTTTCTGGGGTTATCCTCGGTAATTTACACATATGTTACTATGGAAGAAATCACAATAAGACGCCTGATTGCAGATATGTAAATAAACCATAGTGAAACAATGGAACCTGAGCGCAGTCATGTGCTTACACACATATCACTGATATTGTTACATAGGGTACAATGTATTATAATTGTACGTATGCTTACCTGTACCTTAATAAACTTACCAAGTGTCTCACTGGAGAAAAGCCATAGATGAAAAGCAGAGATTTGGTGTTACATTTCGCTCTTTGTAGAGGTTTATCACACTGACACAGTAGAGGTTTATCACACTGACACAGTAGAGGTTTATCACACTGACACAGTAGAGGTTTATCACACTGACACAGTAGAGGTTTATCACACTGACACAGTAGAGGTTTATCACACTGACACAGTAGAGGTTTATCACACTGACACAGTAGAGGTTTATCACACTGACACAGTAGAGCTTTATCACACTGACACAGTAGAGCTTTATCACACTGACACAGTAGAGGTTTATCACACTGACACAGTAGAGCTTTATCACACTGACACAGTAGAGCTTTATCACACTGACACAGTAGAGCTTTATCACACTGACACAGTAGAGCTTTATCACACTGACACAGTAGAGCTTTATCACACTGACACAGTAGAGCTTTATCACACTGACACAGTAGAGCTTTATCACACTGACACAGTAGAGCTTTATCACACTGACACAGTAGAGGTTTATCACACTGACACAGTAGAGCTTTATCACACAGACACAGTAGAGCTTTGCTCAGGATATATCTTCTCTTTATTATTGTTGATAAGACGACTTTGTACTGATTACCTTTGTGGTGAGAACAAACAGCTCAAAACAGAAAAGATTCAGGATCGAACCTCCAGCAGGTGAAACACTTAAGGAAGTTACCTAAATCGGTTGGTAATGTTTGGCAGGAAACAGGACAATTGTTTCCTGACGCGGGCCTTAGTCATATGATGGCCCCGCAGCTGGAGCTTTTGGTCATCTGACCTGAGCCTTCCACTGGCTTACCCCTCAATCCCTTCAAAAATTATGGGTGTGACTAAGTTACCTTAATAAAATCCTGTCGCTTATTGTCCAACATCTGGTCTAGCTGACTGTTGAGGGTGGCACTTAGGATCTTCTTTCCCGCTGAAAGTCATGACCTGACCAAAAATAAAAATGTGCCAGAAGGCTCCATCACATTCTGGAAATATTATAAAAAATTCCTGCAAAGCTTCATGCCCTTTTTTCCAGTCACACAACGATTTCCTTAATATCATTTGTCATTTTCTTAATATATTACGAGAATTCACGTTTTCTTTGAGGTTAACTTTCATAGAAAACAGACGTGGCGTGAGGCAGAGGGCTAACAAAACACATCTGAAAAAATTATATTTTAATTATTAACCAGATAAACCAAGAAAGTTAAGCAATGTGGCTTATTTCCATCGAGGTCCTTTGCTTGTATTCCTCTGGATGCGACCCACAACACCAAGCCTACTTTCAGATGTTTATTTTCTGTTTCATAGGGCATTGGCCTCACACTGAGTGTCCGTGGTTCAATCCCCGGCATGGTGTTCCAGTCACGGTATTGTGCCTTTTTTATTCTTTATGAGTGGAAATCCTGGGCATGTTTTCTCACACCTGCTGTCCCCGTACACCTAGCGGTAAGTAGGTACCTTTATGTTAGTAGACCCCAATGACAATAAGACAGACAGTCCTCGATGACGCACTGACTCCTTGGGTTATCCTGGGTGGCTAACCCTCCCCGGGTTAAAAAATCCAAATAAATCTTATCTTATCTTAACGCAGCGTCCTGCTGGCTGCCAGGTGCCCGCCAGGTGCCCGCCAGGTGCCCGCTAGGTGCCCGCTAAGTGCCTGCCAGGTGCCCGCAGAAATGGAACAAATTGACAGGAAAATCACCCTAGTGATAGAAGGCAGGGAAAAGAAATCCGTGGAGCACTAAATCTGTAGGGGTCATGCAGTGCTTGGGAATGTGGAGGTAAACAAGTTCAATCGAAGGGGAAGATAGTCCCCACCCCACCCAGAAGGAAGACAAGGACCCCAGAGGGAAGACAAGGATCCACAAGGGAAGACAAAGATTCCAGAGGGAAGACAAGGACCCCAGAGGGAAGACAAGGACCACAGAGGGAAGATAAGGACCCCAGAGGGAAGACAAGGACCCCAGAGGGAAGACAAGGACCCCAGAGGGAAGAGAAAGATCCCAGAGGGAAGACAAGGACCCCAGAGGGAAGACAAGGACCCCAGAGGGAAGACAAGGACTCCAGAGGGAAAAGAAAGATCCCAGAGGAAAGACAAGAACCCCAGAGGGAAGACAAGGACCCCAGAGGGAAGACAAGGACCCCAGAGGGAAGACAAGGACCCCAGAGGGAAGACAAGGACCCCAGAAGGAAGACAAGGACCCCAGAGGGAAGACAAGGACCCCAGAGGGAAGACAAGGACCCCAGAGGGAAGACAAGGACCCCAGAAGGAAGACAAGGACCCCAGAGGGAAGACAAGAACCCCAGAGGGAAGACAAGGACCCCAGAGGGAAGACAAGGACCCCAGAGGGAAGACAAGGACCCCAGAGGGAAGACAAGGATCCCAGAGGGAAGACAAGGATCCCAGAGGGAAGACAAGGACCCCAGAGGGAAGACAAGGACCCCAGAGGGAAGACAAGGACCCCAGAAGGAAAACAAGGACCTCAAGGTAAATAAATGAGTGTTTGTTTTGCTGATTTATTATATATTAATTTACACAAGCTATTCCATAATACAACTATAAAAATAATTAAACCAGTATATTAAATCTCAATTAAAACTTAAGTTACATGCAGAAGAGCTTTTATTGTGACCAAGACGAGATCTGTAGTGAGTTTTATCAAGTTTAAGTCTTGATATGCTCTATACAGGGCGAAACTTGACTTGATATAGCTCTTAAGAGATAAACATAAACAAATAAAGTGACAATAATCAAGTCAAGACAACGAACATTTATAACAAACTGTTGTAAAACAGTAAGATGACGACTGTGTATTTCTGAACATGTTTCTTCTCGTAAATATTTTTTTTTTCAAAATTACCACACAAAGTGTGTGTTGTGATACAAGTGAAATGCTCTGGATCCAAGGAATTAAATTTATCCTAATCCTTTCTGGATCAAAACCTGATCTCTCTCTCTCTCTCTCTCTCTCTCTATATATATATATATATATATATATATATATATATATATATATATATATATATATATGAGGTGCACTAAACACGTAGGAGTTATACAGCGCCTGGGGGAATGGAAGGCATTCAGACTCAATTCAAGGGATCGGAGCACGGGTCCGATTTCTTAGAACAAGACCCATTCCCCCTCTCCAGCACCAAGGAACTTCCCTTGAGAGAATCGAACCTCATTGCCTTCCATTCCTCAAACGCTGTATCTCTCCCTCTGACTGCATTGATAACATCCTGACGGTAGACTGTCAGAGCATATATAGAAACTCCCTTTCCTTAAGTCAGCCCTTGCATGACGAGAAAAAAAAACCCGCTCCACAGCTGACGGTCTGCTTGATTCCTGCCTCAGACTGTCCAGATGTGACTCAAGGTAAAGTCAGCTGAGTTGTTTAAGATGTTAGTCAGGAACCAGCAGATGTAAGGCAGGTCAGTACTGAGCCATGGCCTGTAGGATGTAAGGCAGGTCAGTACTGAGCCATGGCCTGTAGGATGTAAGGCAGGTCAGTACTGAGCCATGGCCTGTAGGATGTAAGGCAGGTCAGTACTGAGCCATGGCCTGTAGGATGTAAGGCAGGTCAGTACTGAGCCATGGCCTGTAGGATGTAAGGCAGGTCAGTACTGAGCCATGGCCTGTAGGATGTAAGGCAGGTCAGTACTGAGCCATGGCCTGTAGGATGTAAGGCAGGTCAGTACTGAGCCATGGCCTGTAGGATGTAAGGCAGGTCAGTACTGAGCCATGGCCTGTAGGATGTAAGGCAGGTCAGTACTGAGCCATGGCCTGTAGGATGTAAGGCAGGTCAGTACTGAGCCATGGCCTGTAGGATGTAAGGCAGGTCAGTACTGAGCCATGGCCTGTAGGATGTAAGGCAGGTCAGTACTGAGCCATGGCCTGTAGGATGTAAGGCAGGTCAGTACTGAGCCATGGCCTGTAGGATGTAAGGCAGGTCAGTACTGAGCCATGGCCTGTAGGATGTAAGGCAGGTCAGTACTGAGCCATGGCCTGTAGGATGTAAGGCAGGTCAGTACTGAGCCATGGCCTGTAGGATGTGAACCACAGATCTGGCCCCAGCATCTTCTCTCTTCACGTTCTCTACTCGTACGTAAGTAGCTCGTCCAGCACTGATAGAGAAATATATATATAGAAATATATATATATATATATATATATATATATATATATATATATATATATATATATATATATATATATATATATAATATTAGACTTCTATAGTAGTTATCTAAGACTCCCAAAATTTTCAAGGTCCAATTTTAAGGTTAGAGACAGTCCATCGTTTTTTTTCATTTTAATAATAAATTTGGTCCTGTTTTGACTGCTGGCAGTGAATTGTTATTATATTAGTATATTAAAAGAGAAATGCTAAAACTAGTGCTACTTATGGTAACTTTGTAATCTTTGGTAACTGGAAATATAAAATTAATGTGGCATTCACTCCGAAATATATAATATGTATGCAATATTGCAAATCAATTTCCTCTTTATAATGTTTACAAAAAATTTCGTGCCCCTACCGTGCTTTCATGTTTGCTGTCAATTTGGCACCATCGTCAGCAGCTGCTGTCATAGCCTCCAGGAGACTTCTCAGGTCATCGTCATCACTGCCAGCCTCCAGTGCCTCCACTGCTGGCACTAAGGCATCCAACTAAACAAGAAAACATGTTTACGTCTTCCCATTACGTATTAGTTACCTCACCATTGAAAAAAAGGCAAGAACTGAAATCCAGTGAATGTATGAATGGATCGGATGAGTAGGAATGATTTCCAATTTACTGTTATGTTAATGAAAAGGTTTATTAGTGTTCAGCCAGGGACCACAGGCAGGACCATACACTCACTTCTTCCGAGCCAGAGTTCATGGTTTCGAAATTATAGTCTTACACATACGTGTGTGTGTGGGTATGCATGTGTATGTTCATGCAAAAAAAAACTATTATTTACCGAATTCATAACATATAACACATAAAAACACGAACAAAAATAAATTTACGTAAGTAAGGGTGAGAGATAGCAACTAGTCGAGGAGAAAACATGAGTGTATATGCAAAAGACTGAAATGTACGTAGATGAGAGTAGCGTCTTTGGCCTACTGAGAAATGAGTCTTTGGCCTACTGAGAGATGAGCCTTTGGTCTACTGAGAGATGAATCTTTGGCCTACTGGGAGATGAGTCTTTGGCCTACTTAGAGATGATTTTTTGGCCTACTCAGAGACGAGTATCAGGTTTTGACTCGTCTAAAAGAAATGTTTTTCACTCTATATTTACCATGGTTCTATCTCCCTGCGTAGCTCCTCCGTATTTGCTGATTGCTTGGCAACCAGCCCTCAGTGCCTCTGCCCACATGTTCCTGCTTGAGGATGCAGTAGACGAGAGACCAGCAGCTATTGCAGTAAACATGATGGAATACAGTCCCCCTGAGGTGCCGCCCATGGCGTCAGCTGACACTTCCCCAAGAACATTGAGAACCTGACGAGGCTGCGTCACGGGTAATGTAGACATCCGCTTCGACAGCGCTGAAGAGAATCGACGTAAAATTAAGTTTAACGGGAAAAAATGGTTCACTATAGAAATTTGTATTGCTGTATTACTCTTTCGGGATTAACGCTTAACTAGTCAAAGGTCCGACTTGGATTATTATTATTATTATTATTATTATTATTATTATTATTATTGGAATTTATCTCTCGTGTATACTTAAATATCTGACAATGCATCAGTACCTCTTCATGATTTACACCAACTACGTTCAACCAGCGAAGTCTTGCTCTTGTATACATGTCTGTTTATCACGGATGACGGCACTACCCAGCGCCCTCGTCCCCACCCAGCCTGCACACTGCTGCCACTGACCTGTAATTCCTTTCATGAGGGTAGAGCCACAGTCTCCATCTCCACACACTGTGTCCAAGATGTTAAGGTCCTGCTCGTGCCTTGGCAGCTGGCTCACCACGGACTCCAAACACGCCTTCAGTGTCTGGGCTTCAGCTTCCCCCGAGAAAATGTAGTCGTGATCCTGTTGAGTCGTGAAGGGAGAAACAGTAAGTTTATTCAGGAATACACAAATACAGTTACATAGATTATCATACATAGCAGCATATGTGTACATTACTTAGGATAACCCCAAAAAAAGTCAGACAAAGTGACTTATTTCCATTGGGGTCCTTTAGTTCAAGTATAACACCTTTCTAAGGAGATTACAATGGTTCTCTATAAATCAACTAATAATCAATAAAGAATATGCAAATAGAACTACGAGCCTCATAAGAAATTATTTAAGTTTTCATTATTAAATGTATGGTAAACAAAATTTAAACTCTATACTGCTGTATAGTTTAAATTTTGTCTACCATACAGTCCAGTTGACCATTCCTCAGTCCAGTTTCCAGTCTGATGATACCTGCCTTCCAGGTCCCTCCAGATCAGCCAGGTGAATCTATCGTCTTTCACTTTTGCAAAGTTGTCGATTTGTGGAGAATATTATTAACGAGAAAAATCATACTTTACAATGTCTTTGCCAAGATTTAATACGTTATTAAGTAACTGAGAAAGTATTGTATGTGTGATCCTGACCTGATGATAAACTCCTCTTCTGTGGAAAGATTTGCTTCTTCAGTAGTTTGTTGTTTCAAACAATTAGCAAAACGTCATATGACAAAAATTGTATTTCAATCTTTCTACGAGTCTTGAGAAACATTAAGAAATATACAGTATCAAAATCACTGGAACAGGTTTTCTGGTTCATGCTCTAGGAAGGTCCCACCAACACACAAGCAATCTAACTTTTGTATCTAACTCCTTCTAAGACAGTTATATCACTGTCTCGATCAAGCATATATTTGTATTATTCTAAAATCAACTCACATTGGGAAATCGTCATTTCTCAATCCAGTTTTCTTTTCCACATTCCTGTTAAAACTTTACCTTTCATTTAATTATAGCTTACCATCTTTTCTTGTGTGAGGGTAAGAGTGAGGTCGGGTGTCAGCACCTCCCCGGTGGTAAAGTCGTTGAGCAGGCACGGGGCAGTCCAGGCAGGGGCGGTGGTAGGGGCATCAAGCAGGGGTAACCATGCAGGGTCCAGCAGACGCAACACTGACACATGAAGTCCTCGCATGTCCAGGCTGGTCATCATCATGCCAGGATACACTCGCTCTACACTCACTCCCAGGCTTTCTGTTGGGTCACACAGTGTGTGTGAGCACATTCACTCCATCACTGTCTTGCCAGAGGCGTGCTTACACTACAGTTGTAAAACTGCAACATTAACACCCCTCCTTCAGAGTGCCGGCACTGTACTTCCCATCTCCAGGACTCAAGTCCAGCCTGCCGGTTTCCCTGAATCCCTTCATAAATATTACACAATAAAAAATATATACAGAAATGTGTCAACTGAAAACTGTTACTCAACCAACTGGGCTTTGGAATTTCTCTGCTTATGTCAAAGAAAAGTGATAGCCAATGGGGTGAAAACATGACTAATATTATAAGAGTTCATGAAATTAAAATACTACTGACGAAGCTGCGAGACGATCTCCTGGGTGAGGTTATTCATCTCCAGCTGCGAGAGACAACCCATGTTGTTGACCATCACTGCCACCTTGTCCCCCTCCTGCAGGGAAAGTCTGGTAGTCGAGTCCTTCCTCGTCAGTTGGGTCAGCATCGTCTCCACCACCTCCTTCGGCGACCCTGCCTGTAGGGAGCAGTAAAGTCGTCGCTAATGATACTTACTAGGTAATAAGGTGGTCGCTGACCCTACGGACTTTCTCGAAGGGATCGTTAGTAAAGATGGATTATTATTATTATTATTATTATTATTATTATTATTATTATTATTATTATTATTATATTCAAGTAGTTGTACCAAACCCGAAAGATAGCTCCAGTGCCTTTGATCAAAACCTTTCACCAGTTTATATAGAAAGCCGTAAGGTTATAACATATATTTTTAATCTAATTTATAAGAAAATTTTACTGGATAAGTTTTATTTTATAAAGCTTGAAGCTCCAAGCTTGAGATAAAGTATACTGAGTCTATGTACGGAGGATCGAGTCTACACCACACTTTCCGCTAAATGAAATGGTTTCGAAGGTGACCACCCCCACAGGCCGGTCCCAGACCAGACTGTTGGTGCTAGTTGCCCGCAGACTAACGTATAAACCACAGCCTGACTGATCAGGATGTAACTATTAAAATAACTTGGTTTATGTTACCTTTTAGCCTGGTAAAGAACTAGTTAAGACATGGGCAAGTAAAGTACTCAACCTCTTAAGCTGAATCAAAATGAAGCAAAAACGTGAGTATAAATAAGAAGCGAGTCTGTCTCTCCACCAGCAGACGGTGGATCAAGCCTCCACACGTCTTGTGCTGAATGACCCACTGGGTTTAGCGGCTTAACACGAGTTAATTTTTGGAAGGGAAATTTAAATAAGCCATTTTAAGCGCTAAGCCCATGTGGGTCACTCAGCGCAGGACGTGGTGGAGGCTCGATCCTCCGTCTGCTGACAGCGCCAGACAGATGCGCTTTCTATTGGTGCTCAGCTGTAGTGATCTCACCATCATATTGCTTTCACTTCATTGTGAAATTATTAATATTAAATTCATGGGGAAGAGGTAAACCAGTAGGGAGTCATATGTACCTGGGGAAGAGGAAGTAATGAGAGTTGATTCGAGGAAGGAGAGAAAACTGTCAATTCTTTGGGTGAAGAGACAAAAAAAATTCACAAATATTATTTACCTTGATGGTCGCTGCTCCGGTCTCGCCGTGGACACCCAGACCGAGTTCGAGGCGACCTTCAGGGACTTCGAAGAGCGGAGACGTGGCCCCAGGCAGCGTGCACCCGCTGGCAGCCACACCGATGGTACCCAGGGCGTTCCCTAGCCTCCTGCAGGTATCCACAGCTTCCTCAAGACTCGCCCCACCCTCCACCAGAGCTCCCACAATCTGACGGAGCGAAGGAGGCTCTGAGAGTATGACCCAGTAATATAGCCGGGTACATAACACACAACTCCTTTGACTTAGTTGATGAATTAAGATTTTACTCAGTTTTCCCTTAAAATGCAGTTTAGAGAGCAAGTTTGATTAAAATCGATGATAATTTGTGTTTCCACACATGGCATCAGTTTTAGCATTCATATGTACATATACTGTATGGAGTTATACATTTTATCTTTATTGAATAGCCTACAGTGTAGAAATACATTCCGCAGCCCGAAGGCTCGATACACCGCACACGTGTACACACTTCAGTGAGTTCAGTCACTCTTTATGACAAATTTCTTTCTTCTGCTGAGAACGAGTTACCCTGAAGAGTTAATTACTATGAATAGTAAGTTACCTTGAAGAGCGAGTTTCTTTGAAAAAGGAGTTGCCTTGAAGAATGAGTTCCTTGGACGAGTGAGTTACCTTGAAGATGAATAATGTACCACAGAGTCCTCGGCGCCCCGCCGTCCCCTCCAGCTGCGTCAGGGCGCAGTCCTCCCCGGATATATACATCTCAACCTAAATGCAGACTAATACGTTAGTGTTTTGTTGATAACGTCTATGAGAGAGACAGAGACAGAGGGTCCAGGAGAGAAAAACAATATTTAAAAAACGATGGCGAGGTCATAACAATAAAAAGATTTCCAAATGAGCTGATGTAGTTAACAGCTCTTAGCTTTTAAATAAAGTTAGGAACCTTAACCTAACCTTATTTATAAGGTTAATAAAACCACAGTACACCCGTTAATACTCGCAGTAAACTCTTAAATACTCGCAATACACTCATTAATACGCCCAGTTTACCCGATAATAATCTCAGTAAACACTACCACAACAACTCCGCACATATAAAGAGCAAGCACTTTGCGCCGACTTGACCATTTACAAAGTCACACTAACACACAGAGACAGAGGAAGGGTATTTATAGGCAGGCAGACAGGGAGGGTACCCTTCCTCTGTCTCTGTGTGTTAGTGTGACTTTGTAAATGGTCCAAGTCGGGCCGAAACGTCGTCGTAAGCTCCTCTCTTTTATATGTGCGGGTTGTGTGTGTATTGTTCCAGTCACGGTATTGTGCCTTTTTTGTTATTCTCAGTAAACACATTTATCCTGGCAGTCAAGTCCTCCATACTCAACCTTCACATTTATGTATCAACATCTTGACAATGACTCGCTTGAATAAACAACTGTTTCCTGACTCACAAACTACCTCCAGCATACACTCAGTCTCTGGACCCATACCTCTATAATCTGTAAATACCTTTGTAACTTGTCATGATTGTGACCAAATCTACCTGAGTTCATTACCTTTGTAACTTGCTCAGCTATCAAAACTTTGGGGTCCAGTCCCTGGACCCATTATGTACCACTGTAATATTTTGACTACCGCCCACAGGATGGGTATGGGATGCATAATAAAGATATCAAACTAAGTAAACTCATACACTCCCACTGACCTTCATTCCTGCTGCCCGACACCGCTCTACGGCCAGACCAAAGTTGATGCGGTCTCCAGTGTAGTTAAAAACGATCACCAGCACCCCCTCTGTAAACAAGGGAGAGTGTTTACTAGGTATCCTACGTTAAAACGATATATATGTCTATGCCAATAATATTTTATGTGCTCTTAAAAAAAAACATTATAAAAATTAAACTTTTTTAAAGAAATATTTGCATAGATCAAATTAAAAACTTACTTTCCAATGAAGGGGAAAATGTGTTCTAGTTTAGACTGACAGTTCACGACTAACAAAGCAATTCATTCTGTCACCCAAGTTTTAAACGGGGAAGCACTTCCCACCCTCAGCAAAGTCGTGACTAGCAATATACTTGATCCTTTCGTCAGCCACCTCCTGTGTTTACAAACTTCTAGGCTAGTATCCCTCCAGCTGTTTTTATGAGCATCTCTGCATTGCAGCAGCAACTCATCCTCATGAGACACTGTTCCATGCAACAGTAGTAATGCACAATTGACTTTGCACTACTAAACCTCTTAGACATCCAGATGTACTCCTGTAAGCCCTTTTGGGGACTAGTTCCAAGGCCTTTTTGCGTATCCATATGCTCTTGTGCTACAGTCCAAAGGATGGATATACGGTGCACAATAAACTAGCCGCTTTGGCAGTAAACTCTAAATCTAAAACTTATACACAGTACCGCCACGTTAATCGTGTATGTAAAAACATGAGAGATACCACACTAGCAAGCATGGTAGTGGAATACCTGGGTTGTCTCTACCAACAGCTGTTATAGCAGCAGCAATGTCAGTTGGAGGCGGAGAAGTGAAGATGTGCCCCGCGGTGGAGGCTGCCAGCATACCCACCCCCACATAGCCTGCAGAAGCCACCAGGGCGGAGGCATGATTACAAGAGAGATCAGAACTATAGTTATATCCACTTCTTTTAGTTGGATGTAAATAACTTTACTGCTGAGAATAATGAAGACAAGATGCAGAACACGCTTTTGTTGAGTTATTGTTTCTCTCTGTGCAAGATTATCAAGTTACGACTTGAAAACGTTCTACACAAAGTGAAGTGTTGTAATAAAAACGTGATATAGAGCTACGTCTTGTCTTCACTTTCCAAGTTATTTAAAATATTTTGTTATATATATGCAACAAAATTTATATTTTTACAGTCGCATGAATTTAATTTTAGAGAACTATTATTATTATTAAAACAAATATATTGATTAATACTATAATTTGTTTAAGTGGAGGATCGCAAAATTCTAAATATTAGTAAATATAACGAAAATGTCAGAAAATGTCACTTTTAGACTACACAAACTCGCTGACTCTCATGCAAGTGCCAACTAATCAAGGTTTACTTAAGTCAGAATGACAGGAGAGAGGCAAAGGTGATAAATGAAGGAGCAACAACACCTTGAAAAAGTCTGTCACACTTGACTCACCTACGGAGAAAGGTTCATGGCCAGAACCTCCACCTGATACTAACGCAACTTTCTTCTTGTCTCCGCTGCGTCCCTTGACCAGCCGCCCTCGCTCAACCATCAATCGCTGCCCCCATAAGAAAGTTTACATTGATCAACATGCATCTAGGTAAGCTTCAAGTTCCTCCTAAATACGTCGGAAGACTAGGAAACTTTAACAGTCACACTAAGAAATATTATGGCGTGAGCATTGAGTAACACAATGTTAGGGGTAGCCTGGCATCGACTAGAAGTGGAAATTTCTAGGATTCACGTGTTATTGTTGTATTATATTCACGGGGAAGTGATAAACCGATAGAAACTCACATGTTGTGGAATGAGGTAAAGGCCTGGATTAGTGGCAGCCACTGCCAGTAGTCCCTCGTCCACACACCTCTCACTAGAGGCAAGCAACTGGAAGGCAGGCATCGTGCCTCGCTCACACCTGTGGCCAACACAACATGCTGAAATCTTTTTAGCTCTTTTAATTAATAATCAGTTATTGCTTTGAAGGTGAATACGAAGAGAATGATCGGTAAACTTGTCTTCACCACCCAGAACTTTAAGTTGTTTAGGCATTTCATCTCATCCACCATAATACTATCCACTATAAACATTTATCTGCCGGTGAATCCGGCTTTAAGAATCTACATGTAGAGTCTGCAGGTCATCCAAAGTTATGTTGTATCTGTGGCCGAGTGGTTAAAAGCGCCAGACCTCGACTCCCTGAGGTCTTTGAGTTGGTTTGAGATAAATGCTGATATATAATTGTACTCGTCTTCACGGATTGTAAACATTAAGGTGAACAAGATAAAAATAAAAAAACTCTGCCAACCATTTTTCCATTTATGGAGGGTGTTTTTAATATATAAAAACTGTATTTTTGTTGTTTACACTAGTTGTATTCGAGTACTGTGTAGTGATTCTTCTGGAGGATTGGGAGAACGGAGGATCGTGTATACATGATTCGATTCGAATCATGTATATATAAGATGGTCGATGAGGCTCCTGGTGGAGCCTCATACATCTTATCGATCACATACAAAGTACCGAAAGATCTGATATACTTAAATGTATTCGAAAAGTTAATCAGAAGCACTGATGCAGGAACACAAATTCAGCTGATATGTAACACCCGGAGATATTTTTGGTGAAATATTTAACTCCAATAGCGAGACTAACCTGATTCAGCCACTTTTGTTGAACGTGACTTGAATAAGACAAGCGAGTCGGTACCAGCATCAGCCCACCTCCTCTCCAGATGATTACACTATCTACTGATACAAGAACACTTATGTCCACCCTCAGTAGACATCATTTATAACTTCGTTGCTTTTTTCTCATGTGAAATGGTTTTGCTGTTGGGTTCAACCTCCTCTCATGTTCTCTTTTTGTGTATTTCATGTCATGTACCTGTTGATAAGCTACAGAGTAGCTAAACTTTAACTGACAAAGAAATTAGAACAGAGGAGATATGATAATGACATATAAAGTAAGTTTATTTAGGCACAGGTACACACAAGTATAATTATCATACATTGTGTAAGTTACCTAGGATAACCCCAAAAAAGTCAAAGTGACTATTTCCATTGGTCCTCCAAGCCATAGTTGCATAACAAGGCTTATATAGAGTATTCATTGATATCACAGCCTGTAACCTGTACATGTATTTTAGAAATAAAAATATATATAAAATATATATATATATATATATATATATATATATATATATATATATATACTATATATATATATATATATATATATATATATATATATACTATAGATTACTTAAGCCACCCAATGCACTCTAGATACCAACTAAACCAAGCCACACATCTTGGATTATGGGCAGTTCATCCCACGTATGCCAGTGTGTACTGCATGCCCATGAAGTTAACTTGGTTAACGCAAAACACATGAAATAGATCTTTGCTGTTTCTCCACCATGGGATATGAAGTCTGATATTCAATGGAAATAAGTCACTTTGACTTGTTTGGGTTATCCTGGGTTCTCTACACATATGCTGCTATGTATGATTATGTAACTGCATTTGTGTATACCTAACTTAACACACACACATTCTGCCGAGGCACTCAACACACCGTCCAACACACCACTACATGTGTCTCACCACGACCTTGATGATTCCATCTGTTTACGTACTGTGGTGCTCACAGCGGCGCTGCCATCTAAAAGACTGTGCTATATTTCCATCCACCAGTTTCTAAATAATTATTAAATAAAGTTATTTGGATGAAAATATTCTTAAATTAGCATTTATAGCCTGATATTTACGAATGCGAGAGACATAGGGGCACAAATTATAAGAATATATAGTGACTTGGTTCTTTGGTATAATACAAAGCTGCGGCAACTGTAGTGTGGAGCTCAGTATTGCCAAATATTTTATACACATTATACTCATACTTTTATTCTCAACGCAAAGATATTTGAATCAGTAAACAAAAAATGGCAAAATACTGTATGGAGCACAAAAGTTTGGCTCCTTTAAATAGAAATTTAACAAAAAAGCTAATGTAATCGTTCAACATGTTTTATTGCACTTGTTACCCTGAGTTACCAAGCAGTAAGTAGGTACTTGGGTGTAGGTACCTGGATGTAGGTACCTGGATGTAGGTACATGGTTGTAACTACACGGGTGTAGGTACCTGGATGTAGGTACATGGGTGTAGCTACACGGGTGTAGGTACATGGATGTAGGTACCTGTGTGTAGGTACCTGGGTGTACGTACCTCCATGTTGGTACCTGAATATATGTACCCGGATGTTCGTACCTGGATGTAGGTACCTTAATGTTGGTACTTTGATGTTGGTACCTGGGTGTAGGTACCTGGATCTTGGTACCTGGGTGTAGGTACCTGGTACGTACTCCATGTTGACCTGAATATAGTCCCGGATGTCGAGGATGTAGGTACCTTATGTTGGACTGATGTTGGTACCTGGGTAGTACCTGGATGTTGGTACTGGGTGTAGGTACCTGGATGTTTATGGTTAGGTCCCGATGAGGTACATGGGTGTAGACGTGTAGGTACCTGGATGTAGTACTGGTAGTACCTTGATGTTGGTACCTGATTATTACCCGGAGTCGACCTGGATGTAACCATGTTGTACTGATGTGGTACTGTGTAGTACTGATTGTACCTGGTAGGTCTGATGTTGCAATGTGGTACCTGGATATGTCCTGATGAGTACATGGTGAGGTACCTGATGTCATCGACTATATGGAGAAGATCCCGGGGGTCCATCAGCCGCGCCGCCACGACCATGCATGCGCTCATTCATTGTATATTATTATTATTATTAAAATCATAACTAAGGGCTAAACACACAAGGGTCACTCAGCACAAGATTTTATTTTACATCCAACCAACATTTGTATGAAATTTGAGGTACTGTCAGGTCAAAGGTCAAAAAGAAACATTGCTATCAGTATATATATATATATTTTATATATATATATATATATATATATATATATATATATATATATATATATATATATATATGAAGAGTATTTTAAGAAATTACATATATTACTTGCAAACTAGCATGAAATGTATTACAACCAGACTCTTGGTTCCTACAGAAAATACTAAAGATTGAATAGAAATGTATTATTAGAGTACATGTCCGTAGATGTAAATTAGCCACTTCTATTATTTCCACAGACGTGGAAATAATACATTGAGGATTAACTCCAAGATTCTGTTGCGTGAAATATTATTTAGAAATATTATTTAGAAAGAAGAACAAAAATATCCTGATTCACTGTTGTAGATCTGAGTGCAGCAGGCAGCCAGAGGGTGCTGTGGTGGTGCCTTCCGCTGCTGCCTTCCAGAGGGTGGTGCCCTGCCATTGCTGCCTTCCAGAGGGTGGTGCCCTGCACTGCTGCCTTCCAGAGGGTTATGCCCTGTCATTGCTGCCTTCCAGAGGGTGGTGCCCTGCACTGCTGCCTTTCAATGAGTGATGCCCTGCACTGCTGCCTTCCAGAGGGTGGTGCCCTGCACTGCTGCCTTCCAGAGGGTGGTGCCTTCCACTGCTGCCTTCTACAGGGTAAGCCCTTCCACTGCTGCCTTCCAGAGGGTGGTGCCCTGCACCGCTGCCTTTCAGAGGGTGGTGCCTTCCACTGCTGCCTTCTACAGGGTAATCCCTTCCACTGCTGCCTTCCAGAGGGTGGTGCCTGCCACTGCTGCCTTCCAGAGGGTGGTGCCCTGCACTGCTGCCTTCCAGAGGGTGGTGCCTTCCACTGCTGCCTTCTAGAAGGTCATTCCTTCTACTGCTGCCTTCTAGAGGGGAATGCCTTCCACTGCTGCCTTCCACCACCACAACTAGTGTACAGAGCATTTGTAATTGCTCCATGAGAGATTATTATATTTCCGGGACTGAGAAATTCCCTCGTCTACCATGTTTACCAGAAGTCTTGTGGAATGTTTGGACTGTATTACCAATAAACACGAATTACAAAGGTTAAATATTGCACAGAATTGAATTTTTTGTAACGTTCATTGTGTACAAAATACCAGTTGTTCAAATTTAGCTTTGGAAAAACAAAGATAATCTGGTAGACCTATTAGATGGAATGGCCAGCCTAGTCTAGTAGGCCTACTGCAAAGCTCTTTTTTTATATATAACTTTTATGTATGAAGATAGAACGGAAACACTTTAGAGAAAATTCTGAAAACAATAACATTATCTCTCGTCTGTTCACTAAAACAAATCCAATTAGTTGATATTTTTAAGAAAGAAAACTATCTCTTCTCAAATTCTAAATTTTCTCTTCATTTAGGGCGTGAACTATATTTTGGTGCGGACAACTATGCACCTTATATATGCCAGAGCGTATGATAAAATTATACTTAATTTTAGACTATACAACATAATACTCAACAATAGATAACTTTATAGTTACTTTTAGCATATATACAACATTGATTACAATATTTATGCATGTAAATACATCTATCAATCCATGAGTTAAGAATCTTTGACAAAAAGCACTTAATTCGGCTTTTTTGACCACTCTAACTAAAAAAAAAATGCGTGTGTGTGTGTGTGTGTGTGTGTGTGTGTGTGTATGTGTGTGTGTGTGTGTGTTAAGAGGTTCAACCTAACTAATTTAGACAAACATAGTGTACAAAACAGACTGGCAAGTTTTATGTTCATTACGAGAGAATTAGATAGAATGTGGACACCAGGACATCAAGAGAAGCATTTCACTTTCTATATTCACTGTGTAAAGTGGATGTGTGTAAAGTGGACGTGTGTAAAGTGGACGTGTGTAAAGTGGACGTGTGTAAAGTGAACGTGTGTAAAGTGGACGTGTGTAAAGTGGACGTGTGTAAATTGGACGTGTGTAAACACATCTTATATCTCACTAGGACAGTCATGACAGGTAGGTAATCCCGTTGCCCGTGGGAAGCTCTTGATCCAAGGAACTGGACCTGTCCTTCCCTTCCTTGGATCTAACCTGATTGCCTCCCATGCCCCAGGAGCTATATGACCCCCCACAGGGTTTAGTTCTTTCACCTGATTATAACAGAATTTCTTGGGTTACAATCTGCTTCACATTCCTGGACGGTGTCAGGGTTCTTTCTCTCACTTACATTCATGGTTCAATCATCAATGTGTCTTTCACTGCTTTTTTTGTCCTCTGTACTGTTCATTCAGGGGTTCAGTTCAATTTCTTCTCTTTGAGCCACCATCCTCCACTTCTTCAGTTCACCCACTTTGCCCATCCTCCGTCCCATCCTCCACTTCTCCTATCCTCCTCCTCCTTCAAGCGACACCTCTATCCACCTTACAAATGGACGTCTCTTCATGGGTTGTAATTCTCACTGGGCGATGAGTCGCGGTGTACGCTACCTTCTCCGTTTACAGCCATTTCCACCTGCTCTCTAGAGTGACTACCTCTCTCTTCCATCTTCTCCTTCTTCTTCTGTCTGGTGCGACCCACGAAGTAAGCCACGATCACTATCACCACCATCACCGCCAGCACCACACCCACAACTATGGGCACCGTAGCGGGAATATCCACCAGCTCATCCTTCATGTAGTTATCCACCAAATCCTGTTTCCATCCCACCTGAGAAAACAGAATATTATTTTACTCTGGCTGAAAGTCTATAAGGGCGAGGGACAGTCATCCTAAAAGACCAACTGTAGTCGGTGTAATCTGGAACTAAGTGGAACTCGTCAGAGCAACTTTATATGGGAATGCCTGGCTGTGATGGTAGTGTGTCTAGCGATACACGTAAGGAGGATCGAGCCTTCACCGCTCCTGGTGCTGAACGACCTTATATGGATTTAGGGCATCATGTTACTATGAAGAAGAAAAAAAAATGAAGATTAATATTAACTAACGAAACTAGTAGCAGTAAGAGCAATGACGATAGTAGTAGTAGTAGCAATAGTAATAGTAGTGGTATTAGCAGCAGCATTAGTACAGAGGTAAAAACATTATTAGTAGTGGTAGTAGTAGTATTCATAATAATAATAATAACCTACACTGCATAACGTAACTTCACAACATAAACCCGATTTGTTATACCCGGGTCTCGTACTTACTACGAGTGAGGTTTTATTAATGTAGTCGTCCAGGTAGACTTCGAGGGGATTGAAGTACTCGAGGATGTCCTCAGCGCTCATACCAGTGTCACCTCCTCCTAGGAAGTCTTCAGCTGCTCTCGCCAACCAACAGAGGCGCCCTTCTCCAGCATTTTCCTAGATGGGTAAATGGTATGAGATGCCCACACGATGGTAAAGACAGTTGCTCTTATAATTCTCTCTTTTTTCGCTTATAAAAGGGTCTCCTTTTGCTCTATGTGACTGTTATTTTTTTTACAGCCAGCCTTTGTAAATTTACAATTCTTTTTTTTATGCGACTTGATGAAGCAAATTTTGTTTCTTAACCAACAGTCTCCTTGATCAACGGAAAATAATCAATAATATCCAAGAATAATGAGGATCGACGAATCATAGGTAAAGTTGTCAGTGACTGATTATAGGGGGAGATGTCAGTGACTGATTATAGGGGAAGATGTCAGTGACTGATTATATGGGAAGATGTCAGTGACTGATTATAGGGGAAGATGTCAGTGACTGATTATATGGGAAGATGTCAGTGACTGATTATAGGGGAAGATGTCAGTGACTGATTATAGGGGAAGATGTCAGTGACTGATTATATGGGAAGATGTCAGTGACTGATTATAGGGAAGATGTCAGTGACTGATTATAGGGAAGATGTCAGTGACTGATTATAGGGAAGATGTCAGTGACTGATTATATGGGAAGATGTCAGTGACTGATTATAGGGGAAGATGTCAGTGACTGATTATAGGGAAGATGTCAGTGACTGATTATAGGGAAGATGTCAGTGACTGATTATAGGGGAAGATGTCAGTGACTGATTATAGGGAAGATGTCAGTGACTGATTATAGGGGAAGATGTCAGTGACTGATTATAGGGAAGATGTCAGTGACTGATTATAGGGAAGATGTCAGTGACTGATTATAGGGGAAGATGTCAGTGACTGATTATAGGGAAGATGTCAGTGACTGATTATAGGGGAAGATGTCAGTGACTGATTATATGGGAAGATGTCAGTGACTGATTATAGGGGAAGATGTCAGTGACTGATTATAGGGGAAGATGTCAGTGACTGATTATAGGGGAAGATGTCAGTGACTGATTATAGGGGAAGATGTCAGTGACTGATTATATGGGAAGATGTCAGTGACTGATTATAGGGGAAGATGTCAGTGACTGATTATAGGGGAAGATGTCAGTGACTGATTATAGGGAAGATGTCAGTGACTGATTATAGGGAAGATGTCAGTGACTGATTATATGGGAAGATGTCAGTGACTGATTATAGGGGAAGATGTCAGTGACTGATTATAGGGGAAGATGTCAGTGACTGATTATAGGGGAAGATGTCAGTGACTGATTATATGGGAAGATGTCAGTGACTGATTATAGGGGAAGATGTCAGTGACTGATTATAGGGGAAGATGTCAGTGACTGATTATATGGGAAGATGTCAGTGACTGATTATAGGGGAAGATGTCAGTGACTGATTATAGGGGAAGATGTCAGTGACTGATTATAGGGGAAGATGTCAGTGACTGATTATAGGGGAAGATGTCAGTGACTGATTATAGGGAAGATGTCAGTGACTGATTATAGGGAAGATGTCAGTGACTGATTATATGGGAAGATGTCAGTGACTGATTATAGGGGAAGATGTCAGTGACTGATTATAGGGAAGATGTCAGTGACTGATTATATGGGAAGATGTCAGTGACTGATTATGGGGGAAGATGTCAGTGACTGATTATAGGGGAAGATGTCAGTGACTGATTATAGGGAAGATGTCAGTGACTGATTATAGGGAAGATGTCAGTGACTGATTATAGGGAAGATGTCAGTGACTGATTATAGGGGAAGATGTCAGTGACTGATTATAGGGGAAGATGTCAGTGACTGATTATATGGGAAGATGTCAGTGACTGATTATAGGGGAAGATGTCAGTGACTGATTATATGGGAAGATGTCAGTGACTGATTATAGGGGAAGATGTCAGTGACTGATTATAGGGGAAGATGTCAGTGACTGATTATAGGGGGAGATGTCAGTGACTGAGAAAGATACCAGTGAAAAACCATAGAGGAAAGTAGAAAAGCGAGAGTACCTAATTCATTAATAGTGTTCCGAAGGAACTAATCTAAAACGTTTTACAGATACTGAGCTACGTACTGGAGAGCATCACCAGCATCTTTGCTGCCGTAGATGTTGCAATTCAAAATATCTTTTTGCTGTGCCACGTTGCAAAGTCGCCGATGGAACTGGAACTGGAGGATTCCAGCCACGAAGTACCTGAAGGAGGGAATTAATTGAGGGTCGGAAATGGTAGCTTACTGCTGGAGAAAAAAGTGGTAGTTCATTGCTAGAGGAGTGTGGTGGCCCACTAGAAAACCTTAGTGATAACCTTAAAGTAAAGTGTATACTCACCTAATTGTGGTTGCAGAGGTCGAGACTTAGCTCTTGGCCCCTGTGTGTGTGTGTGTGTGTACTCACCTAATTGTACTCACCTAATTGTGGTTGCAGGGGTCGAGACTCAGCTCCTGGCCCCGCCTCTTCGCTGTCCGCTACTGGGTCTCTGCTCTCTCTGCTCCATGAGCTTTATCATACCTCGTCTTAAAACTATGTATGGTTCCTGCCTCCACTGTATCTTTCTCTAGACTATTCCACTTCCTGACTACTCTGTGGCTGAAGAAATGCTTCCTAACATCCCTTTGACTCATCTGAGTCTTCAGCTTCCAGTTGTGTCCCCTTGTTTCTGTGTTCCCTCTCTGGAACATCCTGTCACTGTCTACATTGTCGATTCCCCGAAGTATTTTGTATGTCGTTATCATGTCTCCTCTGACCCTTCTCTCCTCCAGTGTTGTTAGTCCTATTTCCCTCAACCTTTCTTCATAGGACAGACTCCTGAGCTGTGGAACTAACCTTGTCGCAAACCTTTGCACTTTCTCTAGTTTCTTTACGTGCTTGACCAGGTGTGGGTTCCAGACTGGTGCTGCATATTCTAGTATGGGCCTGACGTACACGGTGTACAGTGTCTTGAACGATTCCTTGTTTAGGTAACGGAACGCTAATCTTAGGTTTGCCAGTCGCCCATATGCTGCCGCAGTTATCTGGTTGATGTGTGTCTCCGGAGACGTGCTTGGCGTTATACTCACCCCAAGGTCTTTCTCCTTTGCCGAGGTTTGTAGCCTTTGTCCACCTAGCCTGTACTCTGTCAGCGGTCTTCTTTGCCCTTCTCCGATCTTCATGACTTTGCATTTGGTGGGATTGAATTCGAGAAGCCAGTTGCTAGACCAGTGTGTGTGTATGTGTGTGTGTAAGTGAATGTGTGTCTATCTCTATTTCTCTCCTTTTTCTTTCTCTCCCTCTAACCTGATGTACGGAGCGTTGGTAGCGACGTGGTACTTGCTTCCGGCGTCGAAATCAGAGGACGGATAACGTTGAACCGGAGGAGAAATTCCTTGGATGTTCAACCTTGTGGGACAGACCGAGAGAGAGAGAACAATAATTAGTATAAGCAAAACATCGTATTTGGTAAGTATCGGTTAATCATTTCTTTATATATATAAACGAAGAGGAGAAGGGACAATAATTAATAAATAAAAGCTCTCACCAGAGGCCTCACTCACTCACCTGTATGCCCACCATTTTTTATTAAAGTCCGTATCTTCGTTATTATTACTGAAAAGTTCCCAACGCCACTTGTCGAGTATATAAGCGTAAGAAAGGAAGGCGATCTGAATGTAATAGAATACACTATGTATAAATTTATATACGTATAAATATGCATAAGAATATAAAAATGCAGAACACTGCAGCAGGCCTGCTGGCCCATACAAGGCAGATCCTTATCTAAACCATATATGTATTATATATATATATATATATATATATATATATATATATATATATATATATATATATATATATATATATATCAGTGTAAAATATATTCTCTGTAACACACCTTTGAGAGGGCTTCCTTCATGAGGTAATTGATCTGTATCTTATCTTGGTCTGTCTCATGTTGTGCTTGTTGTGTTGCGAAGTCTTCCAGCGTGAATGTAGTATTACAAAACTGGGTGTTACTTTTTAGAGCGTTCGATACCTTCTTCAGATGATCGAGCGTGCTCACTGAAAGACCAATTGTGCCTCCGATGGCTTCCTGGAACCCTGCATTGAGAGCAAAAGATGATACGTCAAGTACATAGATAATTTAATAATAATAATAATAATAATCTTTATTTATACAAGTACATGTACAAGTTATACTGGCCTAACTGACATCAATGACATATTATATAGAAAGCCGCTTGTTATCCAGAACATTTCGGGCAAATTAGGTCAATTTTGTTCCCAGGTGAAAAGGGTCAGCAGATGTCTTTAGGAAACACGTCCTAATGTTTCCACCAGTACCAGAGATCGAACCACGGACCTCAGTGTGTGAGTTGAGTGAGCTAGCTAGCACTGTGTGCCCTCTCCTCCGGTCCCTCAATAAGCTTTATCTAATTCCATATAGTTCTTACTATATGAATAATCGTTATATGAATAATCGGTATTTCAGATTAATTTGATCTCTGTTATTACTTATTATACGTTAAATATTACAACGATAATTTTACATTTATGTGTTAAAAGAACACCTCAGTGTTGAACAGTATTATTGTAATCGACCATTAGCGCTACTCCCATAGGGGTCAAAAAGTGTTTGAGAAATGGAAGGCAATCATCTTCAAGCCAAGGAATGGGAGGATGGGTACAGTTCCTTGGATCAAAAGCCACTCACCGGCATATCAAGTCACTTACCACTCTTGAGTGGTTTTGAAATCTAAGAACAACACTACCTTAAAGAGTCGAACCCAACACTTTAAGGAACTCCCAGGAAGCCAGCTAAACTTCCGGAGCTCTCGACCACTGCATCACAGAGTACAATCTTGGGAAGGTTCGTTATAGCCTGACCCGACCCTGTCGTTTCGTTTCGTTGGATCATTCTTCGTAGTGATCCAACGAAGCCATTTGATGCAATCTAAAATTAGCATATGTGAAGGGAGGATGCATAGCGAATTATTACCTGGGTTTGCTCCATCACGAAATACAAGAGGAGAGTCCTTCAGGGTGCTGTAAGACATCTGATACTCTGTATGACCCATCTGCTGGTGGATCACGATGAAGTCCTCCTGCGTTTTATCCGCGCACATTTTAATTCTGTAATGAAAAACGTCATAGATTACACGGCGTTAGATTTACGTTAAAAACATATTTAAGAAAATATTGTTTGCATTGTCTCCCGGAGCTAACAAACCAGGGCTTGTCAGAGACAGGAAGGCGGTGCCTAGGGTCTTGCAAGGGCAAGTCAGGATGTGGCAAACAAAAGCCACGATCTCGCAATCAAAAGCCTGAGTCTGGCAAGCAGAAGCCAGGATCTGGCAAGCAGAAGCCAGGATCTGGCAAGCAGAAGTCAGCATCTGGCAAGGAAAAGCCAGGATATGGCAAGCAGAAGCCAGAATCTGGCAAGAAGAAGCCAGGATCTGGCAAGCAGAAGCCAGGATCTGGCAAGCAGAAGTCAGCATCTGGCAAGGAAAAGCCAGGATCTGGCAAAAAGAAGTCAGGATCTGGCAAGCAGAAGCCAGAATCTGGCAAGAAGAAGCCAGGAATCTGGTAAGCAGAGGCTAGGGAATAAATCAGACACTAGCAACTTCTAAACTTCGGCAGGAAGGGTCAAGTTAGTGTCAGTATACATCCACTAAAACCATCGAGCAGAACCGTGCTCTTGTGCTAGCACTCTACTAAAGGATGGTCCCGAAATTATAACTGATAACTATGTAAACATTATTGACTTCTTTACAATAAGAAAATTAGTTTAGTTTTGCTCATCTTAATGTTTATCAACAGTGGGCTCTGATGCAAACTTATTGTAATGAATTTAATGTTAATTTGTCAGACAAAATTAAACGCATTTGGAAGGATATTCTATTCATATATACCTGTATTGTAGTGGCAAGTTATCAAGCTTTTATGCATGTAAGCTTGTAAATCTGTAAGCTTGTAAATCTGTAAGCTTGTATTTTACAATTCCAGCAAACCAGCGTTGAGTGCCTTGTATAAGCATATTAAATCGTAAAATATATAATTTCACTTCATTAAATTTGACATAATCAAGACAGACCAACGCAACAGAGTAACAAAACGAAGCTGCAGACATGAAGGACAAATCACACAGTGGAGAGAAAGACCGATACATATTCGCAGAGTACAACACTGCTGACAACATTATTAAGTACAGCTACCTGAAGCGGCCACCGTCTGGCATGTCCTCTGTGTCGTAGAAGTCCCAAGAGGAGGCCTGGCAGATAAACTCTTTACCACTCGGGTGTTCAGACACAGAGTTATGCCAGAAGTCGTCCGTCATGTTGTACATACCCAGGCTGGTGAAGAAATTCTCTGACAGGCAGAACATTTCTTTCACTTCTTGAATCTACAACCAAATGTAATGTTTATTATTAAGTGAACTTATGTAGCACCGAACATCTAATTTACCTTCCACACACAAAGTTCCACTAGCAACAATGACTGTCAGACGTTCTCAATGTTTTCCATGTAATAATATGAAAGAATTGATGAAGATAATTTGTGTGTACCTCCAACAAGAACAAAAAATGAGGGTACAGTTGGAAGCTAAGAAAAAAATTGTTGCCGAAGTCATACTAACAACATTGTACAAATTGACTGGTGGAACAATGGAATTAATTGAAAGAGGAGATTAAAAGTACTACAGTCATTAGAAATTGAAAAAAATATATTTGAGTAAATATTTACCGAAGATGGTATACCAGGAGCACAGCTCTGATCCTCCCGTGGACACAAACTGACAATATAGAAAATTATGCCACCAAATTCAGCACATCTCAGCTATCGTTAGATAATACCTGGTGTGCAATCCTACTTGGCTTAACCTTAAGCTTACCCACTACACCAGTTAGTATCGCATAACCTATGTCTGTCTGTCACAGAGTTAAACTTTAACACGTCTTTCAGCTCTTATATTGTAAGTCACTTCGTCTGACTTCTTCGGCTTATCCAAGAAATCTACACATTTGTAATTACGTATGATCATTTATGTAACTGTATATGTACCTGTACCTAAATAAACTTACTTATCTCTATGACTTGAGTTAACCCAACGCTACATCTTGTATTTAGTAATGTGACTTGGTCTACGCGACCACCACTACCGCACACGTGTGTACAAACCTCCTCCGCTTACCTCTGTATTAAGATCGTCGGAAATATCGGCGATGTTAACGTTGTAAGGCTTCACGCGTTCATAGATATTCTCCCACGACTCAGCCCACATATTACCTGAGGAAACAGTGTTTTGGTTCATAGTGTTGTTGTTAAGCCATAACAGAGGCGGTAAGAATGGTAAGAGAAGGGGATGTATATTGTTTGCATGGAAAATTGTAACTAACTTATTAACTAACTTTCGCAGAAGAATTATGAGGCTGAAATATCACTTACTTACGACATTACACCCGTCCCATATATACACACCTAGAACATGCGCCGGTATAAACTGTTCAAATTCTTTGGTATCGTTCTTGTAAATATATTTCAGTTTGTCACGTACATAAGCATGCAGCTTCTCGTAAAGTGGCTTGGTTGCGTTCCACAGATTTTCGATATCATCAAGGAAGTCAGTAGTGTTGTAGCCAGTGTCGCTGTACGGTTGACGCCACATCTCGCCAGCGTCTGAGAACTCTATGGAGAACAAGGAATATCAGATGTGTATAAAGTGGACAGCTGGCTGTGATGGCCTCTCCAGCGGGCTCTTAAAATACGCCAATATATGTTAAAGGAATGCAATACGTACCATTCAAGCCAGCGGCTTTGTTGAGTAGTCTAATGTAGTCGACGTAGTCGTCTTTCATCATCTTTCCTGAGGCGTCCCTCCACCTCTCCCAGTAATAACTGAGTACGTCATAGTTACTCTCCACTGCCATCATATCCTCCACTGTAAGATCAAACACTTGCTGCTGGTGAAGGACTCTTGGTCCAAGAAATTGGAGCTGCCCTCCTACTTTACAACCAGATATAAAATTCATATCCACAGAGACAAAAAAAAGTCATAAATTTTCAATCCCTACTTTTTATATATCATTGATGGGGATAGCTAGGAGACAGACAGACAGACAGACAGACAGACGCTTGAAAGACAGCAAGCCAGATGGAACACGACAGAATAAACCTAACTAGCTTTCGCTCCCACTAGAGAGAGAGATAGGAGGAGAAACTCACACTGATCAATGGAGAGGTCATCGTTCTTCCCCTCACAATCACCATCCTTGCGACACACATGGCTGGTATATATTGTAGTCATGTGTTTTATGATCTTGTTCAACTGTCGAGGAAATACAAGATGTACATTCTGAGTAGATGAGTTGATTGTTAATCTAAATACTAATTGTCACAATACTATGGCTGGAACAATTGACAATTAATTCACAAAGAAGTTGAAATATAATAATAATAATAATAATAATAATAATTATAATAATAATAATAATAATAATAATAATAACAATAATGCAGTATTATTGTTATTACTAGTGTTGTTATTTTGTTTACCATTTTTATTAATAATGTTGCTACTGCTAGTATTACTGCAAGACTACTTCTAGTATTACTTCTATAACTGTTAGTGATAGTAGAATTATCATCACCATTATCATTACTATCATAATTACCATTACTATCATCATCACTATTATCAACGGCATCGTAGTCATCGTAACAATAATCATCGCTTAGTAAACCAATTATTATTGTCGCTACAACTTCATTATCATCACCAATGATAATCTCTTATAATAAATGTAAATTTATATATTTAACTGTTTTCTCTGGGTGTGTGGAAACAGAAACGTGAGTCACGACAGATGTTCCCCAACAGATGTTCACAACAGGTTTTCACAACAGGTTTTCATGACAGGTGTTCACGACAGGCGTTCGCTTGTCACACCGGAGACTCTGGAGGAGGACTCACCTTGTAAAATCCTCCTCGGTAAGGGCAGCTGTACCGAGGTTCTTCTGTAGTTCGAACTGACGGCGGAGGTCGTCCGCGAACGTCTGGTAGTTGTAGCCTTCGATGACCTTTTGTGCCAATCCCCGAAAGCGTTTTTCACCAGCATCCAAGCCTCGTTCTGGAACCACAACAGGAAACTCGGTAACAGTAAGAGCTTTGTCCACCCTCCTTAAATTTATAATTCACGTTTATTTAAGAGTAATTTTGGAAGCCAAGGAAAGAGATTTTTAAAAGATTCTCTTGTCTTAACTTGTTTGTAAAAAATTAGACCAATTTCGTAATAATCGACTGAGTACCGAGATAAATGGTCATGAAATACCGTCACGATGGAAAAATAGACACAAAGGCAGTATAATGCGATCCTCTATTGACTACGTTTCGCACACACAATGGGCTTTATCAAGTCACATACAGATTTGTTTGTGCCGGTTATTTGTGTACTATGAGGTGGGCCCAAGAGCTGTGACACTGAAATCCAAAATTGAATAGCTAATTACAGCCGGATAATCACACACACACACACAGAAATATACATATAAAAAACAATAAGGAATTCCTCGGTGTTATTACTACAGGCAGATGTTTTTCTGAAGGGTCGCCATGAAGTCTGTCCGAAATGCACATGCATGCTGAAGGCGTTCTTTGTGCTTAACAATTAC
Organism: Cherax destructor; assembly: GCA_009830355.1. Classification (NCBI taxonomy): domain Eukaryota; kingdom Metazoa; phylum Arthropoda; class Malacostraca; order Decapoda; family Parastacidae; genus Cherax; species Cherax destructor. Next base: position 318,003 of record WNWK01000096.1, on the reverse strand, counting down.
GTGCAAACTACACTTTGTATACTACACAAAGAAATAAAGTTGATTATTGTTGGTTGTAACTATGAAGTGTAGCAGCAGGAGAGGCAGTATACTGACCGAGGCGTCAGCGTTAGCTGTGGTGGCGTCAGTGTAATAGGCCAATCTACCAGCGTTGCATTCTGTACTAGATTCGTCATGTCTGTGTTCATCTCCTTCATGGCCTGACGTGCTGCAGTCTCGTTGTCTCTTGGATCTAGCGTCAGTGTCACTGGATGAGCCGCCATTGGTACTGGAGCGAAGCACTCTTCTGCATATATATAAAAAAAAATTGGTTTAAATTGTTTCAAAAACCTAATTTGTTCATGTGCATTGTCCACCTATAAGTTCAAATATTCTTCGAGAATTTATATATATATATATATATATATATATATATATATATATATATAATTATTTTAATTTGTGTGTATGTGTGTGCAACTGCTGAAGAGAGTCTCGGAGGTCAGATCAAATATACGGATCCCTTTAACCTGTGTTGCATTTTTCTGTCCAAGCGTATTCTCACTTTTCATTAATTAGTGTTTATTGCATTTAATCCTAGTATATTTACAGGCATGGTGTGGAATAATAGAAACGTGAAGTCTACAGATATTAGAGCATAATTTTAGCGATATAAGTCGGGGTAACTTCCAGAGAGGTCGAGTTGGGATAAGTTCCAATGACCTACGTAACGATAAGGTACTCCACCTCCCCAGCCGATGCACTGCTCGGCCTCCAGCAGTTCCTGGTCCAGGTACGCCAGGAGGGGCTCGAAGTAGTTAATAATATGCTGAGATTCCATGTTTTGCGAGCCCCCTAGCTCAGTCAGAACTTTCGGCCAAGGCTCCGAAACCCTTTCTCCAGGGCGGACCTGTGGGGCGAGGCAGATGTCTCCGTTACCACCCAAATCACTAGTTGACTGATATAGCACCGAGGGTTCTAATAATTGCTAGATATAAAGTGTGAGGGGTTGTAATTAGGGGGTGTACTAATAAGTATTACAATGAGCGAGGGTTCTAACGAACCTTTATTCGTAATATTGCTCATTTCATGAGATTAATCTACTAAATACTCTCAAGTTAAAAAAATACCTTTAAGCTTTCAGCACATTCACGACTGAAATATTTCATTTACAATCATCAAAATGTGTAAAAAGTGCATCAAAATAAATGAAGTTTATGTATAATTTAGTGGTATGAATATTTGCATTAACTGGCCTGATACATGTACTGAACACAAACACGAAACTCTGAATACAAAAGCAGCATAAAAGAAACCGACTGACCTGAGGATGCCCCCTGCGTCAGTGTTATTATAAATATCGCAGGTGTGGAGGGGACCAGTGTGGCCGGCGGCTTGACACAGGTGAGCGTGGAACTGGAACTGTACTATGAAACTCACGAAGTATCTGAAGAGGAGTTGTGAAAGGAGAGAAACAATGTTAACAGGTGGGCAGAGAAGTAGAGATAAAAAGAGAGTGAGAAGAGAGAGAGACTACTATATGCTGGTAGGAGAATCAGATAACAGGAAGAGGTAGAGAAAATGGTAGCTGGGGAAGGTAAGTTGAAAATGTCAGATATAAGTGACAAATGGGGATAATCCGAGAGATGGGTGGTAATGGGTGAAAGGGGAGGAGACATCCCTCCCCTCCCTTGTCTCTTACCCATTAGTGGTAAAATACATAATTAATAACGTTAAGAAAAACGAGTGCTAGCGGTGAGAGGCGATTATAGAAGCAAACAAAGAGACAGATGGCAGTTTACACTGTACAGAGATAATTAAATATTTCAGCTCTGTAGAAAACTCGTAATGAAAATAGTCAACCGCTCAAGTTGTGCTACAGCTCATCGGAAGACATGAAATAAACATTTCAGTTAAACATTCCATAAAGAATAAAAAAGGCACAATATCGTGACTGCAACAATACACAAATCGGACCTAAACGCCGTCATAAGGTTCAGTCTTATATATACGGGTTGTGTATCAGTTATGAGAACAATATATTTATCAATAACTGCAATACATGCAGTTTGTTTATATTTAACTGCTGGAGCACCTCACTACCTGATGTAGGGGACGTTGGCTGGCACATGGTACTTGGCGCCTGGGTCGAAGAATTCTTCCCCTCGTTGTCCTGCTGGGGGAGTGACACCCTGCAATGACTCCCTGAGGTTCCACCAACCAGCGTTCAATTCATCGATGGGGATAGACCCGTCAAACACTCCCCACCGGTACATGTCGATCAGGTAACCAAAAGGCAGAAAGGCGATCTGAGGACAGTGAAGCAGAGAAAGTGTGACTAGAAAGCGATAGTATTGATGGGAGTTGTCAACACACGAATATTGTAGATAGTCGAGTAAACAGGTTTATGCTTGAATTAGTCTAAGGGAGTAAAATGAAGATTTATTTCTAAACCAAGGCTTGTCTGACCTTCTCCAGCGCCATCTTCATTAGGAAGTTAAGGTCCCGCTTTTCATCGTCAGTGTATCTGGGGTCGGGAACCTTGGCAGGAGTAGGAGTGAGACCAAGAACGTCCTCCAGATGCTTTGGTGTTGACATAGATAGAGCAATCAGGTCACCTATGGCTTCGTGGAAGCCTGAAACAATAAGAAAAAATATATATTGCTGAAGCACAGGGACGCTAAGTGAAAAAAAGTCACGATTAATAAACCATTGATCCACATTTGTTGTCCTTCGCTTCAGAGAGAATTAGTTTGAAAAGATTAGATGAACGAGAGTAAAAATGATGAGTTGCTAACTAATTTTGCAAATACTACTGACATTTTGCTAATTTTATTAACTACACGTACGAAGAATATCGGATTTGAGTTCTGGAGGTGGGAAGTAGTGCTTGCACTCTGAAAGATGGGATTAGATAATGCTGATCAAAGGATTACTGGAATTGCAGTGTTTGTGCACTTTTGGCAAAAATGCTATCAGAATAAGTGATTACGAATGTGTTTTAATTAGTGAGTCGCCCTACCTTGGTGAAAAAGGCAGATACAAAAAGCAATATAATAAAGCATAACATGTATATACAACGACAACCTTGACGCAGAAAATATTTTATTGACGCAAGTTGCTCCAGGAATGAGAGCGGTGACACTGCAACACTGTCGAAGACACCTACCGGGATTGGCTGAGTCTCTGAAGACGAGTGGCTGGTTCTTGTACGCCATAAAGTACTCGATGTGACCCATCTCATGATGCACGGTGATCAGGTCGACCATGTTCACCTCCGTACACATTTTAATCCTGCAGGAGAGGATATAACGTTCTCTCGAGAATTACTGGATCTTTTGTTCTATCTAGAGTGTACACAGCATTTTAGTTACACGTAGATACCATATCGGAACAGAATAAATTTTAACCTCAGTTACTGTACTAAAGCCAGCACACAGAAAAAGTTAGAGTAACGCATAAATTTCAGATTAATCTCTAAAGATATCTGCCTTCAAAATGAAATAATTATTATACACAGCAGATCATCACTAATGAGAGATGGTGTCCATGGATGCAGTGCATCCGTCAACATGTGTCCAACTAAAACTATTTTCTCTCTTCCATGCCCTGCTTTTTCTCATTCACCGCCCTTCTTAGGGTACATTTAATCGTCTCTCTGTCTCTTGTTGTTCATGTAATCACCCATTACTCTCATTCCTGTAATAATCACACTTTCCTATAATCATTTCCCTTCCTGTACCTGTAATTACAACCCTTTCTGCTGTACCTGTAATCCTCGCCTTCTGGACCCAGGCAGAAGTCCTCCGCTGAGGCATGGCATACCATGGTCTTGCCCCAGGCGGTCTGATTCACCACACTCTTGTCCCAAAAGGTCTGCGTCATGTCGAAGAGGCCGATGCTCCTGAAGAAGTCCTCTGCTGCATGAAACATCCGATCTATGTCCCAACCCTGGCCAGAGAGGTATACCTTTATGCATTTGTGTGTGGGATCCCTTAACACTGTACAACACATTTCTGTTCCATTCCTCTGTGCTTCGTGGGAATTATCTTAGTATGATTTAGAGTTGAAGGATTATAATTGTTGGGAAAAGACTTCAAACAGTGGGAGATATAATTCTGGCATTCTAGATTAGACCTATTAAAGTTACTCAAAATAAAACGAAGGAATGGAAAGATAATCATCGTGTACAAAGATGGTGCATAAAATCTTTAACTGATACTGATTATTTTAATTATATACAACGAAATAACTACCAAGAGAAATAAAGAGAACTAAATACAGATATATTTTTTTTACTGGTCAACTTAAAATTAGAGGAATTATTTATGAAATTCGAAAGCAAACAGTCCCTCAAGGCAAAATATATTGCTTAAGAGGTTCAAATGCTTCAACGTTTATAATCAGACGTCTGAAACCTCCTTACGTTCTCCACCATACTGTCTGTGACGTCGAAAGTCGGCATCTCTGGGAAGGGCATAACGTGACGTGCTATGTTCGACCAGTCCTGCGCCCACATGTCTCCTGCAGGAGTAGAAAAAAACCCAGGAGTCAACGATTACCTCACCTGAGGAAATAACTCAATAAATAATAATAATAAAGCACACTCATGGGTGAAACATTGTGTCAATAAAGACTTCTTTACATATATATTTTACCACCTGAAGAAGTAAAAAGATGTCAATGTGAGAACGGATAAACATTCAGTACAATTCAGCTCACGACTAAGATACATTTAAATTTATTTCACTGAGGTCTAAAATACAGCCAGTTCGATTTAGCTGAGGACTGAAATACAGTCATCTCAGTTCAGCTTAAAACTAAACAAACTCAGTTTTCTACAGTGACAAAGTAACATCCGCTGGATAACTGCCAATCTCAGAGGTTTAATTTCAGCTAAGAACAATTATTCACCATAAAATTTTAGGTTCGTCCATCTTTTCACTAGGCTGTATTGCTTCCCGGGACAGATATTGGAGTAGCTTGCTTGTAATTACACTCAACTCCTCAAAAAAGGAAGAAGAAACTCGGTAGGGCTTACTTATCGCCATGATGTGTAAGTGCAAGGGCTTCCTGTCACCTACAGAGGTACTGGCTACATAAAGTGTAGAAAGTCACACTACTGTGGCAGGAACAACTCGCAAGTAACTTAGGAAATTAAGTGCGGGTCATTTGCAAAACGTAATCATAAATTTACGAGCTAGGTGCGTTAGTTTTGTTGAGTTTATGTGGTTCTGCACATAGGTGTCCGAGGGAAAGTGTTTTTCGTCAGACGTGCTGCCAAAACTTGCAGATCACCAAGAAACATTACACCAACCTAGAATGTGGGACGGGATGGGTCCGGTGGGGTCGATTTTACCCGGGTAGACCTCCTGAAGGCGCATTCTGACGTAGGCGTGGAGTTTCTTGTAGAGTCGTTCGGATACCTGTTGGGAAAGGCACGTTAGACAGAGTTATCCGCAATATGCGTGAGTGGAATAGAGGATCTTCTATTTCTCACCACCGTAATCACCAACGCCACTCTCACAATCACACTCACCCGCACCCTCACCACCACACCTTCACCATCACAGCTTACTGTCAAGTACTCGCAATAACTTACTTCTTGCCATACAGCATCGACCATCACCCTGAAGTGCTGTTGGTCTAGCGTCACCCCATCGGTCCATTCTTCAGCCTCCCTCTTGTCCACGGTGTAAGCGTTCAACCAGTACGACCCAGTGTCGCTGAACCCTGGGGAAATTATTTTTTGGAATGGCTCTTGGCCCAAGGAATAAAGTCAAACCTACAGACAGAAGACACGTACGGATTGATGAAGACATATATTAAGGAAACATTTCGGCCACGAGTGGCTTCTTCAGTCCTAATGACCAACTTGATTAGTAGAAATGTGTCTTGTATCAATAACTCGACAGTATCACCATACCAGTTTCACCAAGATCACACTTCATTATCTCCCATTGTGCAGATGTTGTATGACTCCTACAGGTTGAACGCTTCCCCATGAATATCAACATTGACATATATCAACATTAATTGTAATTCCAAACTTTCATGAAGGTAACCTGGGGTCGAACCCACTTCAACTCTCGCTCGCACAACACACTGATGCTTGTAAGTTCTGAGTTCGTGTACACTCAGCTATTTGTACATTACTACGTGTGCAACCTATCACTTGTATTCACCACCACGTGTACACTCTACCATTTTAACAATGGTGCTACGAAAACATTGTATTTTGCATAATATATTGATTGTACACAGTTCCCTTGGAAGCATTGTGACTTCTGCTATCCTAATTTCACATTCTAATGCATACATTTGTTACAATGTATCTACACCACCACGTGTATAATTTAGTATGTTTATACCTTATCAAGAGTACACCCTACTACGTGTACACAGTGTTACGTGTACACAGTGTTACGTGTACACAGTGTTACGTGTACACAAGACTAGTTTGCTAAAACAAACCCGATATAGTAAACCCTGGTAATGGATACAGTCAAGTGGTTAAGAGACTCACGTAAGCAAACACTTCAACATATTTATTAAGAAAACGTTTCTCCTGGTACCCTGATCATCTATAACGTGTTAGAGGTGTTCAAGGTCTCAAGACCGAAAAGTTTTCCAAATAAATATGGTCTAGTATTTTCTAAAGTGTCTAAACCTGATTTGGTAGCTAAAAGCTACTGAACTTTTCCTTACCCCATTTCCTTCTGTGACCATGTCTTAACTGCATGATGGTAATTCCCAAGTAATAATACTGTAGCTCTGCTAGAAGGAAGCTCTTGAAGCGCCTATAGCTAATAAACTCATAGTGGAATGCTGGATATCCTCATCGCTGTACCCAAATGTTCCAGCTCATTCTAACACACTGGACAATGTTGCTTAACCCTTTGTGATGGAATACGAAAGAAAAATACGGCTCGTTTTTATTCCCATTATGTCATTTTTATGTAGAGTACCAGCACATTGCTAATGTGTTTTTTTCTTAAATAAGGTTGCTGGTTCAAGGACTGACCATCGAGAGTAGCAGCCTCGTTGGAAAGTTCGACGAACCTAACGAAGTCTTCCCTCATCTTCTTGCCTGTGTTCTCTCTCCACTGCTCCCAGGTGTAGAGGAGTTCATCCCAGTCCTCTGACGATGCCATCACCGTGACGATGTCTGTGCGAGACGAGAGAAACATAATCAGGGATATATGTATCGAGTGTGTACCTATGCACGCAAAAAAAATATTGTGTAATTCCCTTTTGATGTCTGTACAGTATGTATCTTATAAGCAACCAGAATCTTTCGGTAAAACATACGTTATAGAGGAATGGATTTCCAAGGCATGGATCGACATATGCAGATGTGTACTTCTAATAATCCACTGTCAGAAACCTATGCGAAATACTGTTAGTTATTCACTAATTATTTAACATGTCATATTTTCTTAATCTATACAAAACATTACACGAGTCATTAATCACATTACCAGCATACAGAGAGATAATTATTAGTTTTCACGAGTACACAATGTCTCTTCTTGAGGTTCTTTAATATTCAACTCGTGGGTCAGGTTATTAACACTACGAGAGACGTTCGTCGTCATGGCCACCTCACTTCTTTTGACACTGAACTAGGATGGATCAATTACTCCTTGACACAGGCCTGAACTAGGATGGATCAATTACTCCTTGACACAGGCCTGAACTAGGATGGATCAATTACTCCACCCTTATCTCCCTCCCTACCTCCCATTCTCCTTATCTCCTTTCCTTCTTCCAATTCTCCTTATCTTCCTCCCTACCTCCCATTATCCTTATCTCCCTCTTCCTCCTTACCTCCCATTCTCCATCAGCCCAACTGAAGATATACCATGTAAGGGATACTTAACCTATGTGTGATCTTGTACTCTCCCATAGCAGTCCCACACCCATCCTGTACTCTCTCAGAGCAGTCCTACACCCATCCTGTACTCTCCCAGAGCAGTCTTACACCCATCCTGTACTCTCCCAGAGCAGTAGGACTGCTCTGGGAGAGTACAGCCTGAACTAGGATGGATCAATTACTCCTTGACACAGGCCTGAACTAGGATGGATCAATTACTCCTTGACACAGGCCTGAACTAGGATGAGGCAACTATTTGACACAGGCCTGATCAAGGATATGATAACTACTCCTCCTTGCTGCTCATCCCCGGCTGACTTCCATACTTGCCTGATCAATACACTTACCTGGCTCGAGGATCAAGTCACACTTGGTCTTGTTATGGTAGTCACAGATGGTAGCTGTGCTGTAGATCGTCTCCATATTCGCCTGCAAGGTTTTGTACTGCGGGGAGAATAACATTCTCTTACTCTTTCAAAATAATAATAATAATAATAATAATTTCCAAGTGAAGCGAAATTTATTTAGCTTCATCTAGTAGAAAAAATCTATACAATTATAATTGAGTATAACTGTATAATTTAACAGAATTTGTGATAAAATTTATTTTTATTGCTTTTTCTCAATAAATATTCGCATATAGACTACATAATAATTATGTTTCAATTAACAGAAGTTTAAACCTGAACACAGGTATTAAATTCACGTATCTCTTTATTCATCAATTCGCCATTAATAGCCGTAATATCTCCAGATAAGCCCTTTGATTAAATATAAAGCAGAAGTATTAAAAAAAATGAATTTCGTGCATATTACACCTTACCTGTGACAGTTCGTCTGGTTGTAGCGCTCCTGGTCCCTTGTTGGAGAGGAACCTGAAGCGACGGTACAGTTCCATGTTGACAAAGCCACTGTAGTCGTACTCAGAGCAGCTGTCGGCCGCCTCACCTTGGAAAGTCATGTAGATCACTGCTGCCTCGTTCTGAAAACATAAGGACGTGAGAAAGGAGGAACACTGCAGGAGGCCTATTGACAAATACTAGGCAGATCCTTCTCAAACCCAAGCATTTGTAACCACAGCTGCACAGTGCTGTTGATGGTAGTTAGTTTAGTTTAATATCTTTATTATGCACCCCATACCCATCCTGTGGGCCAACTGTTGATGCCACAAGACCTTTTCATTTGTATATGTCGCATGGCCATCTATGTCATAAACCAATTAGGTCTGCATTCAAACTATGAGTGTAACTATTTTGTTTAAAGACATTTATACCCACACCCATCACATGTCACGGTCAGCATTACAAGTTATGGTGCCTCGTTCACCTCAAGGTCACCAGGATTGGTATTCAAGAGGGTCGCTGCTGTGGTCCCATCAAATGAAGTGCCGAGTGACATGGCACTTCTCTGGTCTTATGTGACAGATAAATAATGACTGGTCTTCTTGGGAGCGTGTTATCACGAGTACCTTTGAAACCAAAAGACGCTCGGAGAACTATGAGGAAACAAACTAATTTAGCGTCAAATTCGAGAGATTATGACTGAATAAGCCTAAACGAGCCAAGTGTACGATGCCTTCGAATACCTGTACAAGTTTATATATACCAAAAAGTTTATATCTCTCAAGTGTTTATATGGTGAGAGGTTATACTAATCCTTATTTTAGGGATTGAAGTATCCTTTAATAGTGATGTACAGGTGACATGTATCTTTAATGGAAATCGTGTAGACGATATTCCTTAAGAGTAAAAACTAACCAACCAGTTTGGTGCCGTAGAACAGTAGATAATATAACTCATAGAACAGAATACGATTGTTGAGAGGCTTTGGTTATGTAGAAAGATAGAGCAAAATCTATGTGTAAAGATGGTGTTTAAATCCCGGGTGTAAGGTGTATAGGGGGGCGTGAAATAGGTAGAAAATGTACATGAAATAGCTATATGTGAAAGCGTTAGATCGAAGTAGAATGGAGGAACTGCATAGGAATGTAATGATGGTAATAGTTATGAAGGATTTCAGAGAAAGATAGTTTTACAAGCTTGGAACCTCTGTTTGTGTGTTCCGAAAGCCAATGGCGGCATCAAGGAAAATGCAAGGGGGGCTGAAGCCCCCTAATAATTCCACCAGCCTCTCAAAAAAAACTTCATATAAAAATATTAAGAAGAACACTGCTATAAGCCAAGAGACCCCCAGCACCCTCCTGCTACCAGAATCAGATGACGACCCCTAAACCCCACATATATAAGGTTTCTGGTGTCTCCTCTGATAAAAAGCTGTTGTTGTTATTAGCCACAGCGAATCTATTTTACGACAAGATACTCTGCTAATGGTACTGAAACATAAACACCGAAATATGTAATCAGATTACTTATCATTAAAAATTACTCAAGTTCATCTATGATAAAAAAAAAAATAGTCATATGACTCATTCTAGCTGAACGTCCACTAAAACCTACCATTACAATCACCAGTATAAATATTTAACAACAAATATGTGTTCAGAATAGTGAGGCAATGTACATTATTTAATGTCAGCTGGCGACATGTAGTCGTCAGGGCCACGAGCTAAGCATCAACTTCAACCACCTGAGCTTAACAAGCATATTGGATTAAACTTTTATTCCCACAAAAACGTAATAATATAAAGAGTGTATGGATACTCACCGCCGCTTCCTCCTTAAGTTCGTTAGTAACGTCAGTAATGTAGTCCCATCGAGCCAGCATCTCCAGGTTACATTGTTGACTGTATCTGTGGACACAATGTTGTTACCACACACTCGTACATCACTATGCTGCCTCTGTACTCACACACATATGTTGGCTAAATGGACACACCTGCAACTAATGTGATATTTTATTGTGGCAACGTTTCGCTCTCTAGGAGCTTTATCAAGCCGTTACAAACATATATATATATATATATATATATATATATATATATATATATATATATATATATATATATATATATATATATATATATATATATATATATATATATATATCTTCTTTCTTTCAACACGTCGGCCGTTTCCCACCAAGTGGGATGGCCCAAAATGAAAAACGAAAGTTTCCCATTTTACATTTAGTAATATATACAGGAGAAGGGTTACTAGCCCCTTGCTCCCAGCATGTTAGTCGCCTCTTACGACACGCATGGCTTACGGAGGAAGAATTCTGTTCCACTTCCCCATGGAGATAAGAGGAAATAAGAACAAGAACTAGTAAGAAAATAGAAGAAAACCCAGAGGGGTGTATATATGCTTGTACATGAATGTGTAGTGTGACCTAAGTGTAAGTAGAAGTAGCAAGACGTACCTGAAATCTTGCATGTTTATGAGACAGAAAAAGACACCAGCAATCCTACCATCATGTAAAACAAATACAGGCTTTCGTTTTACACTCACTTGGCAGGACGGTAGTACCTCCCTGGGCGGTTGCTGTCTACCAACCTACTACCTAGAATATATATATATATATATATATATATATATATATATATATATATATATATATATATATATATATATATCCTGGGTTCTCTACACATATGCTGCTATGTATGATAATCTATGTAACTGTATTTGTGTATATCTGAATAAACTTACTTGTTAAATACCCAAGAACCTCACGAGACAAGAATGAGGTTAACTGACGTAGGATTAGGCCTCCAAAATTCCGTGCTGTGAATGATCGATTTTCTGGTTTTTTCGTAATCATAATGATAAAATAATAATAATTAATACAGGATTGTATTGCATAAAATGACACAAACATGTGAGTGTCATTCAGTCCCATGAGGTAAGGAGACTCAAGCCTACTTCCAGTCTTTGATCAGTCAGGCTGTGGGTGACTGCCGGATATCATGCTGGAGAAAAGCTTAAATCCGTCTCCGAACTTTCCAGAAATGTATGTATATTTCTTGACGTTCCAAGGACCTCCTCAAGACGACCCTGCGTTGCTGCTATCTCCAAGTCTCTCTCTTAGCACATCTCTCTCCTTATCTCCGTTGATACGGAATCTTCGATGGATTTTTTTTTCAAGGGCATTTTTTTTTTTGACGTTTGGAAATGTGATTGGGACAGAGGTTGAGTTACTGTTATTAATACTACACTTATCAGTGACAAACATATCGCATTGAAACCTAAGATAACTGCGCTTGTTTCTGTGGCTACTTTTAAACAGTGAATAATTTTATATATGATTAAGTTATTTTGAACACAGGAATTTTAAACACACACACACACTCTCACACTCTCTCTCTCTCTCTCTCTCTCTCTCTCTCTCTCTCTCTCTCTCTCTCTCTCTCTTTCTCACACACACCTCTATACTATACTATACTATGACTCGACCCCTGCAACCACAACTAGGTGAGTACACACACACAGAGTTGTCAGGAAGTGGAATAGTCTGAGAAGTGATGTAGTGGAGGCAGGATCTATACATAGCTTTAAGGAGAGGTATGATAAAGCTTATGGAGCGGGTGGAGTGACCGAGTAGCAGCCAGTGAAGAGGTGAGGCCAGGAGCTGTGACTCGACCCCTGCAACCACAACTAGGTGAGTATAACTAGATGAGTACACATACACACGCGTGCCCGCGCGATAAAGCTCATGGAGCAAGGAGAGAGTGGACCTAGTAGCGACCAGCGAAGAGGCGGGGCCAGGAGCTGTGAATCGACCCCTGCAACCACAACTAGGTGAGTACACACACACTACGCAATTTCATAATGTTCAACTGGCTGGTATAGCTTTATCACGTCCTTTCTTTCTCGTTACCAATATTTCATTTATTTCTAAAAATCCTGAATGCTGTTTGACAGAAGTGGTCAACCAGAACCTGGGATATGGGTGGCAATCAGGCCTGATCTAAGGAAGGTACGGGTAGCGAATATTCCTTGGATCAAGAGCCCTTCACCAGCATCAAAACACACCCATTGAAGGGTCGGAAAAATGAAATTCTTCGCCAGTATCACTTAAAATCAACCTTCCAGGAAATTAGCGTTCGTGTCTGCTAAGAGTTAGTGGAAACAAACGGCCACCATCAAGAAAGTAAATATTTTGTTATAAGTTCTTAAGAGTCGCTCCCAGTAGTTACTGGACTGTATGATAAAAATTATGTGAGTGCTGGCTAATAGCAGACACAAGCTAGCAACAGACACAAGCTAACAGCAGACACAAGCTAGCAGCAGACACAAGCTAACAGAAGACACAAGCTAACAGCAGACACGAGCTAACAGCAGACACAAACTAGCAACAGACACAAGCTAACAGCAGACACAAGCTAACAGCAGACAATTCTAGATTGGCTTATGCCAATTTAGAATTGAATTTTGTTTAAAATTTTGTGTATTTTTTTGAGCGATTTCATCACTGATGTCATCTTTTCTTCTACTTCTTCTTCTTTTTTTTTTTCTTCTTCTTCTTCTTCTTCTTCTTTAGTCCAGACAGAGGTACAAGTGGATCAGTGAGTACCTAATGAGCCCAAGACAGTGTTAAAGAAAGATATACCAGGATAGGAAAGATAAGGCCTGGTCTCAGACCGAGTCGCGGGGGCGCTGACCTGTCGTGTGGGTTTTGGGAGAGCAAATATGGTTGAAGTAAACTCACAGATGGATGGTGAAGTAGGTATATTACGTAAGAGAGAGAGGTACCCCAGTACGTCTGGTCCAGCCTTAGGTCTGCGTAGGAATGAGAGAGAGGCCTGTGTCTGGGCACACACATGCGCAGGCCTATGACGTCACACGCAAAGGGACCAGCTATATAAAGCTAAGATGAATTCTAATACACTACACAAGTCTATACATATTACTGACATGACAGCTCGGCCATGTTACGTATGACGTCTCGGCATACTAGACAACTATAGGCTGAACAGACAGGCGGCACTGGGGTGAATCTATACAATAGCAAACACATTATAACTTAGAACTAATCAAAAATTATAACAGGAATAAATCGACTGAATAAATAGTAATAACTAATCTTACTATCACACTTCTTGAGTTAATGGTTCTTAAGAGAATTTTAATGGATCTTGAGATAATGTATTATATATATATTACAATTACAATTTACAAATTTGATCGATCAATCTGTATTCATGCACTCAACGGCTTCTGAGGAAGAATAAATATTTACAGGGAAGAAGTTTTAACTGAAAAGATAGACTCGGCACACACGGGTCATACTGTTAAAACTCAGAACTCGGAGAGAACTTGAACACAAAAATCTTACTTGATACTGGAAATCTGATAACAAAACACACAGTCAATAACTTCAGTTCTAAACTGTATTTTCTAATTTTCTATCTTTAGCTCAAGGCTTATGATCACTTTCCTACTGAAGGAATGAATAAACTCGGTGGAGTTGATTAACTTATAATCACTTTCCTACTGAAGGAATGAACAGGGTCGGTGGAGTGGATGGATCTCTCCCCGGCTGAAATAGTTAACTCTATAACATAAAATATAAGCAAAGTAGTTAATAATTGCTCGACACACGACTCTTTACTTTACAAGGATTTACTGTCAACTGGGAAAGATCACTATCTGGAACACAAGGGACAACAACTGGCACTCAAGTGAGGGCACTAGCTGCTACAGAGACCCCCGAAACCTCTCCAGGTAAACTCCAGGTAATATACCAGGATAGGAAAGCTCAATAACCCACTTCAGAGGAGTGGATGCTGTCATCTTCTATGAGATGATGACGAACAAAACAAGAGGTGGACGGACTGCGTGGATGACCAAACAGGTGGCTATAAGACTACAGCCGAAACAATGTGTACAGTCCTAAAATTCGAGGAGGGAGAGAGAGAAAGAACGATTGCTGCCTGGAAAGTTAGGAAGAAGAAATGTTGTACAATGTGAAAGATCTGAAAGTGAACATCACACCGAATATGTCACCAGAGATGCATTCAAAGCACGTGCAATTCGCAGCTTATGCGAAGCTGGTAAAATTTAATATATCAGGCCTATTGTAGAGTATGCAGCACTAACATAGAGCCAGTTCCTTGGCAAGCACGTTTAGAAACTCTAAGAGATCCAGTGGTTTTAAAAAGCGTCTACTACAAGAGGTGAGGGCATTGTGCATAACCTAACAACACAACCTTACAATAGAGAAGATTGAAAATATCAAGGAAGACATGGTTACAAAACAGTAGATATTCAGAGGATGAAACAGGAAGATAGAAAACACTTTTCCTTGTAGTGTGTCCAAACCCATGTAGCTCCGAAAAATGTGGAACTCCACTTGTTAACACTAGTCTATTGTAGTACTTATTAATGTATCCTCACTCCATGTTTCCTTCCTATCAGGTATTCCTTGACGTACTGGATTACCTTTCTTTTATCACTATCTAGCATATACAGTCCTAAGAGATATTAACTGCGCAGAGACAAATTTTTTAAGAGAGAAACGTGGACTCGGACCCATGGATGGTCGTAAAAGACATGTTACATGCCTTTGCCAGTCCTCCATCACTATACACACACACACACTGCAAAAGTTTAGCATTGTTATCTATACCATTTACAGCTCTCACTTACCTATAGTCTAGTTCCTTCATAAATTCCTCAGCTAGTGTTTCGTCATCAATGAGCGCTCGGAGGCCTTGTGGGACCACAAGAACAACCCCCAACAGGATCCAAAGAGCCACCCTCGCTCTACCACCCATCTCGGTCATGTTCCACACACCACTGTGGAGTCCCCCCGTCTTACTCCTCTTGTTTCAACAACCACTTGTAGCCCCCCTGATAACGTCCCCCTCCTCCACACCCCCTTAATGGGTGATGAAAACCTTACCCCAATAAATAAAGCTGAAGAACAAGAAGGTCAACTAAGATAACTCACTCGGGTGGAAACATTTGAGCGTTTCCTTAAGACACCTACTGTCCCCGTTCACCCATCAGTAAGTAGCTACCTGGGTGTTAGTCGACTGGTGTGGGTCGCATCCTGGGGACAAAATTAACCCAAGTTGCCCGAAATGTTCTGCTTAACCAGGGACTTTGTATATAGTATGTCACTGATGTCAGCTAGCTAGGTTTGTATAAGTTGTACCATGTTATTATTATTATTATTATTACTACTACTACTACTACTACTACTACTACTACTACTACTACTACTACTACTACTCGGCAGCAGAGTTCTTGCCCATACGAGCAGTGGAAAAACTCTTCTCTTGAAGAGCAGTGAAGAGCACATTAATTTGATGTAGAAGAGTTTTTAAATTAATCAGTCAACAGCATTGCTCTTAGTTTCATGAAATCGTCACTATAAACACCTGTACATCCAAGCACTCAGGTGTTTAATTAGTGGTGAGAAACCTTGCAAAATCTCGTGACGATGAAAACAGACACAGGTGCTCTGTAATGAGATCCTTTATTGACAACGTTTCGCCCACGCAGTGGGCTTTTTTTTCGAGTCATAGATGGCATTTGTGTCTCTGTTTCCACTTGAAAACAGTAGAAACATCACAGTAGAGATAAACATCTTGCAAGATGCAACGACATCTTGCAAGACGCAACAACATCTCACAAGACGCAGCATCATCTTACAAGATGCATCAGAGGTGAGGAGAGATAAGGGTGTGTATGGCTTCCTCTAAACCTATAGTCAAACTTACGCAACCTTCTCCAGAGACACACATTACAGTATCTTATCTCCAGCTCACACAACTGAGGTCACAACTGTAAAAAAATCAGCTGATACGTCAGTTTGCGTCAGGTATTGATGTTCACTAACACGTCTTCAGCCCTCAGGATACAGTGTTATTACAAAGAGTATTGCAGAAACCTATTTCAAATAAACTGGTTGTATTATCCACACACACAAACACATTTATATGTGTACTCACCTATTTGTGGTTGCAAGGGTCGATTCACAGCTCCTCTGTGTGTGTGATGTTCTATATTAACTTGCACCTTGTTCCTGGTCATTGACTACTTGCTATAGTAGTTTACGGCAGACTTGAATTATTATTATCATAGGGGAGCGCTAAACCCGTAGGGATTATACAGCACCTGTGGGGGGAGGGGCAATGGAAGGCACTCAGGCCTAATTCAAGGAATTAGAGCGCAGAACGGCAGACTGATATGCCACCTAGTTTTTATTATCTGGTTCCTGATTTCATAGTGAGTTTAATCTTCAATTAATATTCGTCTAATTAAAGAAAGGACATAATGAGTCTGAAGGAAACTAAGATCAGAGAAAAGATTTTAGCTAGGAAGGTTTAGGGGTCAGAGAAATGTGTGTTATTTGACTCAGAATATATGAAGACGTCGCACTGGAAGACTGCGCTTGGATGATTATGATGGGAATTCGCCTTTTTTACATTTTTCTTCCTCCTTACTTCTCCTCTTACCTATGTATTCCTTGCTCTATCTCTCACATTCGTTCATCAGTTTTTTTCCCTCCCACTGCTTCTTCTCTTTCTCTTTCTTCTTTACTCATTATCTTATCGATTTTTTTCTACACAACTTGCCTTCTTTCTTTCTTTTACTCATTCTTGATTTCATCTACTCCTTTCTTCAAGCTTAATTCCTCATTTACTCAACTGCGCTCACCCTCTTTTTGCTCCTTCTTCCCCCTAAAGCAATAATCCTAATTCCTCCTTCGTCCCATTTCCTTCCCATTCAGTCTAAGTATAGACTAACTGCACTGCACTCTGGCAATGGACGATGGTTTTCTTTAAGCATGTCTTCAGAACTAGAGATAAGACTAGAGATACTGGACAAGCTATCACGATGAGGCTGATAGTTCTTCTCTACCCCAGGTGCGCCCTTCTCAAGGTTGTTACTCAAGCTGACTTACGGACTTTACTCTCAGCTTAGTCTGACCCTGCAATAACTTTCAGTAACTTTCCCTAAGAATTGCGAACCAAAATTGTACTACCTGCCACCTCATTTTGCAATTGTCTTCACAAAACTTTATTTCGTCTCACTACTTTGAATTACAATCGTATTATATAACAGCCTGGTTGATCAGGCCCTGATCCACTTTGAGGCCTGGTCACAGACCAGGCCATGGGGGCATTGACCCCCAGAACCCTCACCAGGTAACTCCAGGTATAAATTACTGCAGAATCGTTCTTCGTAACAGTACACTAAGTACATCTTGGACTGGGTTGTTACACATGCCAGTATGCCACAGATCTCACGACCAGTACACTAGAACTGTACACTCCCCTGGTCCCTATCAGTGCCTTGGCAAATCAGTATATATTTTAATTAAAATACTACTAGTTAATGTCTAAGTTGGACCGAAACGTCGTCATAAGTTTCAGATTTGTGCTTTTTTTATTATCTTCTATATTTTAATAAATATCTTTACATATGCCATAGTTTGCAGACTTTTAAACCCCTCACTTCAATACTTTTCCCAGATGTGAAGTCATTTTTCACAATGGTATTTTGTCTGAAATATGACTTCCAGCTGGAATGGAGATTCTAACATCAGCAATTTCTACCTTGATGCAACCCATATCAGCTGGCATATCTGGACAATCATGTTTTGATTTCTCAATATGAAGTCTCAAGATGAATCTCTCCTGACCTCTACCACACTTGGTGTCCTTACTCAAATCTTCTCTAGATCAGTGAAGTTTGTCTTTTTATTGGACAAAACAGTGATGGCATGAGTGATGGTGAAAGTGTTTCTTCTTTTTTGGGCCACCCTGCCTCAGTGGGAAACAGCTGGTGGGATTAGAAAAATAATAATAATAATAGATGATGTGTAAAGCAAGAGAACAACAATTGTAAATGTGCAACAAGAATTACAAAATACATAGTGTAAAAAATTATTTACTGTATCCAAATTTGATGTTTCAGAACAACAGTGGATAAAAAGTGAGTCACAGATAGCATTTGCCCCATCACTATTTTAAGTGTTTTTTATCTGGTGTTGGGAAATCCTGGCCTTGGTAAACGTCACTAAATTAGTGCACGAGTTAGGGCACAAAGTTTGGTCCCTTGATGGGCTGGGTGTTGAACGGACATCAGCAGAGAGAAAAAGGGGAAAGGGATATGGTTACAGAAGATATTGTAAAGCAGAAGCAGAATCTACATTAAGGACGGGCCCATCAGAAAGAACTCTGCATGGTATAACATTACAAGAGCAGCAATAACTGCAGTATGAGTACCGTTGTCAACAGTAACCGCAGTACTGTATTGGTAGAAACATCAGCAGTAACAGCATTATGTATTAGTAGCAACATCAGCAGTAACTGAGAAATGGTGTGGTGATACCAACAGATGTGGAAAAAGACACTCGTGTACAGTTCAGGACATTTATTATAGGAAACATTCCTTAGTTATCTCTGTATTAAGAGTGAAGAAGCCACTCATGACAAAACGGTTCCTATAATAAATGTCCTGAACTGTACATAAGTATCTTTTTCCACATTAGCAGTAACTGGAGCATCAGTAGCAATGTCAACAATAACTGCAGCATCAGTAGCAATGTCAGCAGTAACTGCAATACAGTGGTACCTCGAGTTACGATATTTTTTCGTTCGAGAATGCTGTTGAAGTGCCATTACCAAACGAATTTATCCCCATAAGGAATAATGTAAAATAGACTAGTCTTTTTACACCCCCAAAAATATACTTACAAAAGCATTTAAAAAAATAAACTTACATAAAAGGGCGATTTTGGCGACCATCGTAACTCGAGGTACCACTGTATCAGTAAATGTACTATTAGCTACAGCGGCACCATTAGCCCAAGTCGAAATCCACTCGCCATAGCCCGAGCCAAGTCAGAGGCTATAACTTTATTTTAATCTGGGAAATGTTAAACCCATAGGGGTCTTATATTATCATTGAAATCAGGGGGAAAACAACATAACCCAGGATAATTCTACTGTATTCAAAACAGGCACTAAATCCATAGGGATCATGAAGTAGGGAAATGAGAGACATTCAGAATCAATCCACAGAAATGAAGGGTAGTTCTAATGCTTTGTATCAATTATTATAATCATGGGAGAGCACTAAACCTGTAGTATTATACAGCGCCTGTGGAGGTGGGGGATGGAAGGTATTCAGGCTTAATTCAGGGAACTGGAGCACAGATCCAATTCCCTAGATCAAGAGACCTTCACCAGCGTCAAGGAACCTTCCTTGAGGGGCTTTGTATCAAGATCCTTTCACTAGCAACAAGACACTTTCCTTGAGAGGTCAGAGGCTGTAAGTCACATCATATTTTTCAGGAAAAGAAACGCTGCTACTTTTCATGCCAAAAAGAGATGTGGTACTCAGGATCGATATGAGGAAAGATAAACACCCTCTAGAATCCTTGCATGAAGTGCCCATCACAAGAAGAAGTTTCCTTGAAGGCTAGTTTCTGCAAGATTAATTAGAAAACTATCCTGTGTGTCTCATTAGCCATAGAAAAGATGAGTTAATGTGTGCTGAAAATAATGACTGACCAATCAAGCCCTAAACGATCACATTATATTCATGAGAAAGCACTAGTTGTAGGGATAATACATTATTATATTTATGGAGAAGCACTAAACCTATAGAGGTCA
Source organism: Cherax destructor (assembly GCA_009830355.1). Taxonomy (NCBI): domain Eukaryota; kingdom Metazoa; phylum Arthropoda; class Malacostraca; order Decapoda; family Parastacidae; genus Cherax; species Cherax destructor. Next base: position 297,616 of record WNWK01000096.1, on the reverse strand, counting down.
GACAGTGTCTGGTGAATTGAAGCAATTAGGTTTAATCCAATTGAAGAGCAGCTTCAATTCCTTGGATCAGAAGCCCTTTACCAGCATCCAGTTCCCCCTCCACCATGAAGGAATCGAGGCCTTGAAATGAAGATTATATCTTCACTTGCAAGCATTCTATCTCACATCCTGATTAAAATCTTAAAAGATTTTGCAATCGCTGGCACACAAGCCTTAGAGAAAGGAGCAAAATTTGAAAGAATATCTCTGAAGGCTGTTTTAAACATGTCAATTAAATGGCATAATTTAATCGATAAATGATTGATAATAATAATACTACAAGTTTCTAATCCTTTAATTTTATTTTTTTAGTTTATTCTTCTAATGAAACTAAATAAGGTTATCACATTAAAACTAATCCATTAAGTAAACTTTTATTTCAGTGCTACAATCAAGTATAATAATGCAAAATTCAGACCTAAACCATATTATAAAATAATTAAAATTTATTACTGCACTCCTAATATTCATAATACTATCTGAGTTCATCCACTTTCTGTATAATCATCACATATTCAAACTTCATTTTACGACAAAATGTAAATTTCCAATTAAGAGTATTAAACTTCAAACAAATTTCTGCTTGATCCATGAGAAATTGTTAATAAGCAATACATTATATTGAGTAACAAAAGTACTAATAAAAGTGCTGCCCAACATTGTTACCATCCTGAACAGTGTGTGTTTATTGTACTACTGTAATTTGTCTGACTGAAAATTCAAATTATTAACACATCAACCACCATACGTAAAAATATCGTAAATATGGATATAGGAGAATTTTATCCTAATTTCAATAACACACCAAACTTGTAGTGGACCTTCACCTTTTAACAGCAAGCTATACACACAAACCATTCAATATTTTCATTCATGTTTGGCAATATAAAATTGCTAAACATAATGGAAGACAAATATCATTAAAACTAACAAAAATATAAAATGATAAACACAAGTCTTCCATAAAGGCATTAGACATACAGTATAACTTTTGAGAACAGGAATGAGAGTTGAAGAAATAGACAATCTTGAATTTGTAACATCCATAAAGTACATTTCCTAAACTATGCTGTTACAATACTGCTAACAAGCAGTGGGAAAATAAGGATTTTTTGCTATAGGAATTAAGTGCTATTGATAATGAAATCCCTCTACTAAAAAATGGGTTCTGAATAATAAAACAGCTAAAGTTGACTGAAATTTTTCTTGCAATATTATTCTAGGATATAATAAATTAATAGCATAAGACTTCTTACCATTCAATTCATTTTTTACTTAGGACTTTTACTTATTATTAAGATAGTCCTTAAGAAGCTAAGCTTTGTATCTTCATTGTTCCAACCTGTGATTGGAAAATTGTTGTCTATCCATATATCCCATTAAAATGCAAAATATTAATATCAATATTATAATATTCATAAATTAAACACTTAACTAGTATGGGGTCATTCACAGCTATTACTGTCACCTTCAATAAATCCTAATAAAGCACCATAAACCTTCATAGTCCATATTTTTCTAGTAACACAATTTATCCTGACCTGACACTGTACTGGAAAGTACAAATCACTACCACATACTTCAATACTCTGAGGTATTTCACTACTATATACTACAATAATACAGTAAGATATCTGCCATAAGTTTGTCAGGTTGGCTTAATTAAAGCTCAACTAATGTGTGCCTCCATTCATAATTATCCTATTTGTAACATCTCTCTGTAGTCAACTTTGTCCAACTAGGAAAGAAAAGACAAAACATCTTTTTTCTTCTCAGGAAACAATCATCACATGCTACTGCAGCCTTGAAGATTCGCCACTACTGGTTTGCCTTCTTAAAATACTTCAATTTCTCATGAGGATTAGGAATGATCTGAAAAAAAAGGGCATTATTATATAGATTACCAAATTAGCACAATTCAAAACATTTAAACAGCCAAATCAGAGCATGGAGGAGGACAAACGTAATGAAACGAGCCAATATTAACACGAACAAAGAAACAAAATTCACGAAGAAGCTTAATAAATTATAGGCAGCAAGACCAGATAAATGGATTTGAACTAATGGTAAGCAAGTACAGTGGTACCTCGGTTAACGATGGTCCCCAAACTCGCCCTTTAATGTAAGTTTATTTTTTTAAATGCTTTTGTAAGTGTATTTTTGGGGGTCTAAAAGGACTAGTCTATTTTACATTATTTCTTATGGCGATAAATTCGTTTGGTAATGGCACTTGAACAGCATTCTGGAATGAAAAAATATTGTTAACCCGAGGTACCACTGTACAGTGGACCCCCGAGTTTCGGTCACCTCGGAAATCGAACAATTATGTAAGTTTAATATTGCAAGTGCTTTTGTATGTGTATTTTTGGGGGTCTGAAAGGACTAATCTAATTTACATTTTTCCTTAAGGGAACAAATTCGTTCGGTAATGGCACTTGAACAGCCTTCTGGAATGAATTATGACCGAAACTCGGGGTCCACTGTATTAAAATTTGAAGGCCATTACACTACTCACTGTACCATGTAGCTTATTAGGTTAGCTCACTGATCTATCAGTTGTAAAACTTGCTTACTATGGATTTAAACCCATCTGTTTTGTGAGTCACCCCTCAAATACCTTACTAGCCACAGTTTAGTGTTGTAAAAAGTTGAGATATCAATTACGTTATGACTTGAAATGGTTATCATAAAACTTTTATTCTTTTTTTTCTTTTTTCAACACGTCAGGCGTCTCCCACCAATGCAGGATGACCCAAAAAAGACACGCTTTCACCATCATTCACACATAATCAATGTCTTTGCAGAGACACTCAGATACGACAGTTAATATTGACTGAAATGTAAACCTGGCACTCTTTCCATTTATGGTACCAACCAATCAGGCTCTCTCTCTCTCTCTCTCTCTCTCTCTCTCTCTCTCTCACTCACACACACACATGGTATGATAAAGCTCATGGAGCAGGGAGAGTGACTTAGTATCGATCAGTGATGAGGCGGGGCCAGGAGCTATGAATCGACCCCTGCAACCCCATTTACATAGGTGAGTACACACACACACACACACACACACACACACATGTGTGTAGGACAAAATGGTAACTAACACACACACACACACACAGATGGAATAACGAATAAATATGAGGAGTGGAATGAAAGAATCAATGAGAAGTCCCCAGACATCATAGCAGTCACAGAAACGAAACTCACTGAGACAATAACAGATGCAGAGAGCGGAGGAGGGGTTGCACTGCTCGTAAAAAAACGATGGAGTTTTCAGGAAATGGAAGGCATGGACGAGATTGGAGAGAGGGATTACATAGTAGGTACAATTCAGTCTGGGGAACATAAGGTAGTCATTGCAGTGATGTATAACCCACAACAGAACTGCAGGAGGCCAAGAGAGGAATATGAAGAGAGAAACAGAGCAATGGTGGACACACTGGCTGAGGTGGCAAGAAGAGCTCACTCAAGCAGAGCGAAGTTACTGGGCAATTTCAACCACAGGGAGATCGATTGGGAAAACCTGAAGCCAAACGGAGGTCCCGAAACATGGAGAGCCAAGATGATGGATGTGGTACTGGAAAACCTCATGCATCAACATGTCAAGAATGCTACCAGAGAGAGAGAGAGAGAGAGAGAGGGGAGGATGAACCAGCAAGACTGGACCTCGTGTTCACCCTGAGCAGTTCAGACATTGAGGACATCACATATGATAGGCCCCTGGGAGCTAGTGACCACGTGGTACTGAGCTTTGAATACATAGTAGAGTAACAAGTGGAGAGGGTAACAGGAGCTGAATTGGAAAAGCCGAACTACAAAAGGGAGGACTACACGGGTATGAGGAACTTCCTGCAGGATATTCAGTGGGACAGAGAAATGGTAGGAAAGTCAGTAAACGAAATGATGGAATACATAACAACAAAATGCAAGGAGGCAGAGGAAAGGTTTGTTCCCAAGGGCAACAGAAATAATGGGAAGATCAGAACAAGCCCTGGGTTTACCCGAAGGTGTAGGGAGGCAAAGACTAAGTGCACTAGAGAGTGGAAAAAGTACAGAAGGCAAAGAACCCAGGAAAATAAGGAGATTAGTCGAAGAGCCAGAAACGAGTATGCACAGATAAGGAGGGAGGCCCAGCGATAGTACGAAAACGACATAGCATCGAAAGTCAAGTCTGACCCGAAACTGCTGTATAGCCACATTAGGAGGAAGACAACATTCAAAGACCAGGTGATCAGGCTGAGGAAAGATGGTGGGGAACTCACAAGAAACGATCAAGGGAGCAGAGATGCTGTGTGTGCCACTAACCACAATCTTCAACACATCCCATTTTTAAGAAAGGAGACAGAAATGAGGCACTAAACTATAGACCAGTGTCACTGACGTGTATAGTATGCAAAGTCATGGAGAAGATTATCAGGAGGAGAGTGGTAGTGCACCTGGAACAGAACAAGATTATAAATGACAACCAGCACGGATTCAGGGAAGGCAAATCCTGTGTCACAAACCTTCAGGAGTTTTACGACAAGGTAACAGAAGTAAGACACGAGAGAGAGGGGTGGGTTGACTGCATTTTCTTGGACTGCAAGAAGGCCTTCGACACAGTTCCCCCACAGGAGATTAGTGCAGAAGCTAGAGGATCAGGCGCGTATAACAGGAAGGGCACTGCAGTGGATCAAAGAATACCTGACAGGGATGCAACAACGAGTCATGGTATGAGATGAGGTATCACAATGGGCGCCTCTAACGAGCAGGGTTCCACAGGGGTCAGTCCTAGGATCAGTGCTGTTCTTGGTATATGTGAATGACATGATGGTAGGGATAAGACTCAGAAGCATCCCTGTTTGCAGATGATGTGAAGTTAATGAGAAGAATCAAATCAGATGAGGATCAGGAGGGGCTACAAAGAGACCTAGACAGGCTGGACACGTGGTCCACCAACTGGCTACTCAAATTTAACACTGCCAAATGCAAAGTCATGAAGATCGGGTAAGGGCAAAGAAGACCACAGACTGAGTATATGCTAGGTGGCCAAAGACTGCAAACTTCACTCAAGGGGATAGATCTTGGGGTGAGTATAACACCAAGCATGTCTCCGGAAGCACACATCAACCAGATAACTGCTGCAGCATACGGCCGCCTGGCAAACCTGAGAATAGCGTTCCGATACCTCAGTAAGGAATCGTTCAAGACACTGTACACCGTGTACGTCAGGCCCATACTGGAGTATGCAGCACCTGCTTGGAACCCACACCTGGTCAAGCACGTCAAGAAATTAGAGAAAGTGCAAAGGTTTGAAACAAGGCTAGTTCCTGAATTAAGGGGAATATCCTACGAAGAAAGGTTAAGGGAAATAGGCCTGACGACACTGGAGGACAGGAGGGTTAGGGGAGACATGATAACGACATACAAAATATTGTGAGGAATAGATAAGGTGGATAGAGACAGGATGTTCCAGAGATGGGACACAGAAACAAGGGGTCACAATTGGAAGTTGAAGACTCAAATGAGTCAAAGGGATGTTAGGAAGTATTTCTTCAGTCACAGAGTTGTCAGGAAGTGGAATAGTCTGGAAAGTGAGGTAGTATAGGCAGGAACCATACATAGCTTTAAGATGAGGTATGATAAAGCTCATGGAGCAGTGAGAGAGAGGACCTAGTAGCGATCAGTGAAGCAGCGGGGCCAGGAGCTGAGTCTCGACCCCTGCAACCACAAATAGGTGAGTACACACACAAAAATATATCAGCGGTCCTTTACCCTCAGGATGAAAAAAATTTTCACACCTAGTTTTGTTTTTTTAACATGCAAAAAGAAAAAAACTTTCATCGTCATTCAACACTTTCACCATCTCTGTCTTTGCAGATGTGCTCAGATACAACATGTATAAAATATATAATATACAGTGAAAGCCTACTCATGAAAACTTACTGTATCATCACCAGGTTTCCAGCCAGCAGGACAAACTTCCCCATGTTCATCGGTAAACTGGAAAGCCTGCACTAGACGAAGAGTTTCATCCACAGATCGTCCAACAGGCAGATCATTCATGGTTATCTGACGTAATACACCTTTGTCATCAATAATGAATAGACCCCTGCAAATAAGAAGCAACTTAATAAATAATGCTAAAAGAGCAGATTAACATTATAACTCACGTTTTAAGCACACCATTAGAAAATAATAATTTTAATATAATCATTCTCAGTGCTAAACCCATAAAGATCATACAGTGCTGGCTGTGAAAAAAAAAAAAAATGACATTACAAAAATAAAAAACTGACATTTTATAGTCTATTATTGTATTTAGTATTGAATGTAAGAGGTCATGAATCATATAATTAATTTATGGAAGCAACTGTCTTTACACATATTTAAAGTATGAAATAATAATTCAGCAAGATCTTAATAAATAATAATAATACACTAGATAGTAGGCTGGTAAACAGCAACCGCCCAGGGATGTACAGTGGACCCCCGAGTTTTGGTCATAATTCATTCCAGAAGGCTGCTCAAGTGCCATTACCGAACGAATTTACTCCCTTAAGGAATAATGTCAAGTAGGTTAGTCCATTTCAGACCCCCAAAAATACACTTACAAAAGCATTTACAATAATACACTTACATAACTGTTCGAGTTTTGAGGTGACCAAAACTCGGGGGTCCACTGTACTACTGTCCTGCCAAGCGAGTGTAAAATGGAAGCCTGTAATTGGTTTACATGATTGTAGGATTGCTGGTGTCTTTTTTCATTCTCATATATACATGCAAGATTTCAAGTACATCTTGCTACTTCTCCTTACACTTAGTTCACACTGCACATACATGTACAAGCATATATATACACACCCCCTCTGGGTTTTCTTCTATCTTCTTACTAGTTCTTGTTTATTTCTGCTTATCTCCATGGGGAAGTGGAACAGAATTCTTCTTCTGTAAGCCATGCGTGTCTTAAGAGGCGACTAAAATGCCGGGAGCAAGGGGCTAGTAACCCCTCTTCCTGTATATATTACAGGTCGGCCATCACTAATCCGGCATCATTGGGACCTGTAGTGTGTCGGATTAGTGAGTTTGCCGGATTACAGAGTGGTTAGGTTAGAATACACTTAATTAACCTATCAACAGAGACTCTTTCTGCTACATCTTCCTCATTTTCATCACTGCTTTCTCCTCCACTGGCTTGCTGCTGTGGATTTACAACCATATGCACAATTTCTGAGTCAGTATAATGATGAAATTTGAGTGAGTATAATAATGAAATCTGAAATTATGCTAGCCGAAATTAGTGCCGGATTACTGATGGAACCGGATAACTGATTGCTGGATTAGTGATGGCCGACCTGTACTAAATTTAAAAGGAGAAACTTTTGTTTTTCCTTTTGGGCCACCTTGCCTCGGTGGGATGTGGCCGGTTTGTTGAAAGAATAATAATAATAATACAACCACCCAGGGAGGTACTACCATCCTGCCAAGTGAGTGTGAAATGGAAACCTGTAATTGTTTTACATGATGGCAAGATTGCTGGTGTCTTTTTTTCTGTCTCATAAGCAAGTAAGATAACAGGTATACAGTGGACCCCCGAGTTTCGTAAACCCCGGAAATCGTACAGTTATGTAAGTATAATATTGTAAGTGCTTGTGGAAGTGTATTTTTGGGGGTCTGAAATAGACTAACCTACGTGACATTTTTCCTTAAGGGAGTAAATTCGTTCGGTAATAGCGCTTGAGCAGACTTCAGGAGTGAAGTTTTTACGAAACTCGGGGGTCCACTGTATCTCCTTACTTCTACTTACACTTAAGTCAGGCTACACATGCATGTACATGCATATATATACACACCGATCTGGGTTTTCTTTTATTTTCTTAATAGTTTTTGTTTTTTATTTCCTCTTATCTCCATGGGAAAGTGGAAAAGAATTCTTTCTCCATAAGCCATGCGTGTTGTAAGAGGCGACTAAAATGCCAGGAGCGGGACTAGTAACTGCCTATAGCTATGGCTACAGGCAGTTTTGAATACAAAGTTGACAGACAAAACATTTTCAACCCTAGTTCTTGAAAGGAAAGGTTCAGATGCTCCTTTTATATTCTATATTTATTAAGCACAGACAATATATGTAAAAAAATTAGTAAACACTTAATGGAAACCATAAAATATCTCTACAAATACAGATAATGTATCCCAAAACTAACTTCAAATTTTCTTGGTCTTTACTTTCCTCTTAATTGTAATACAGTGACCTATTCGAACACTCCAAAACTCACCTCATTCCAGAATGCTGTTCAAGTGCTGTTACAAACAATTTATTCCATAGGAATGATAAATTAGTTAATCCATTTCAGACCCCCAAAAATACCTTATAAAAGCTCTTACAAAATAAACTTACATAAAAGGGTGAGTTTTGAGTGTTCGAATGGCGAGGTCCACTGTACCACACTATGAAGAATTCATCCATATTAGCCTCAGTGACAGAATAAGGAAAACCAAAAATAACTAACGGCAAATAACTTAAAAACTTGTCGGTATTGTGTACCATTGTCATAAATATACCTTTACAAAAAACATCCAGCCAACAGAAATTGTAATTTAAAATGTATGTTATACAGACATACCTGAGAGCTATTCCTTGATCTTCTAGGTAAACACCGTAATCTTTTGAAATCTTGTGTGTGATATCAGAAAGCAAAGGTATCTTCAACTTGCCCAATCCACCATCCTGTAATGATTCAAAATTAACTATGTTTAACTAAACTAGAAAAAATATAAATGCAATTAGCAAATACAAAATATTATCTTAAATAATATGCTTCACTGTTCTCTAAAGAAACTCACTTCCTTTGATAGGAATGGCACTCATACAGTATCTCTTTCCAAAGATTTCAGCTGCCTTTAATTGCTTATAAAAAATCATAGTGAATCACGTTTAGGATACTATCATGGGGAAAAAAAAAAAAAAAGTCAATTTTTTTTGGGTACAAAATTTAAATGTAACCAGTATAGCTCCTGAAAGGTATTAAGGAACATTTGCATTTTGTTCTTGAAAGCAACCATAAGTTAAGGCCGTCTCCCACCGAGGCAGGGTGACCCCTTCCCCCAAAAAAAACGTAAAGTTTCTCCTATATTTTACATTTAGTAATTTATACAGAAGGGGGTTACTAGCCCCTTGCTTCTGGCATTTCAGTCGCCTCTTATGACATGAATGGCTTACGGAGGAAGGCTTCTTCTCCACTATCCCATGAATGTCCAGTACACATATATGTACGTACTTGGAAAAAACAGTCATGCCTTAATATGCTTTAGAAGCTGCCTAAACTATCACTATGTGGAATATTTCCAAATATATGACATTTTCAGTAACTTCCCATTATTAACATCATAACTAAACCTTTGTATATCCAGAAAATGCAAAAAGCCAGGAGTTGGAATAAAGTTAGTGAAGCACCAAGAAAGTCAGGTCACAAAATCATTAAGTACATATAGCAATGTTGAAAGCAGACAGGGATAAAATGTTGGCATTGCTGCTGCATTTACTTAATGTTTTTGAAAGAAGAGAAGATGCTCAAGAGTTGACACATGTGGGTCCTCTGTACAGAGAAAAAGGGAGCAAATAGTATAGGCAAAAACTATAAATTAAGGACTATATTGCCTATATCAGTGTAAGTGTCTGACAGAACTAATCAAAAACAAAAGATAAATTTTAAATACTAAACTTATTAAGACCTCCATGGGAAAGTGGAGAATAATCCTTCCTCCAAAATTAAATCAAGTGTGTCGTAAGAGACGACTAAAATGCCAGGAGCAAGGGGCTAGTAGCCCCATCTCCTGTATACTCAATGTAAAAGAAAACTTTCTGAAAGTCAAGTCACACTGCCTCAATGGGAAATGGGCAGTCTGTTAAAAAATATACAGTGGACCCTCGCTATTCGAACACTCCAAACTCGCCCTTTTGTGTAAGTTTATTATTGTAAGTGCTTTTATAAGTGTATTTTTGGGGGTCTGAAACGGACTAATCTAATTTACATCATTCCTTATGGGAATAAATTAGTTTGGTAACAGCACTTGAACAGCATTCTGGAATGAAGAATGTTCGAAAGTCGGGGGTCCACTGTATACTACATAATAGTATATATGTATTTTTTTATTATGTACAGTGGTACCCCGGTTTACGATATTTTTTCATTCCAGAATGCTGTTCAGTGCCATTACCAAACAATTTATCTCCTTAAGAAAGTTGTAAAATAGACTAGTCCTTTAGACCCCAAATTACACTTACAAAAGCATTTAAAATAAACTTACATAAAGGGTGAGTTTGGGGACCATCGTAAACCGGGGTACCACTGTACTTTATTTCCATACAGTTCTCATCTTTTTTCCTTAAAATTTTCTTAAAAATAATTTATATGACTGACAAATTTAAAATACTACAGCATTAAAATATATTCTCAGTGCAGACAACCTTGTACATAGTTAAACATACCTTACGTGCCGTGTTAGTCCACGCAAGATGTGTAAAGTGAGAGTCAATCGAGCAAGCTACTACTTCAGTGTTTAACTTCCGAAACTCTTCCACTCTGTCATTAAATGCTAAAATCTCTGTCGGACACACAAAGGTACTGAAAAGCCAAACAGACAGTTACAAAAAACTTACTGAGAAACTGATAACTTACATACATACTGCAGTCTAATTCAGTCTCAAAATTTCCCTAATTAAAACTAACATTTACAATAATACCAGTAACGTGTGCATTCATTTATCTTTAATAAATCAATGAAAAGCTCCTTTCAACTAAATAACATCAAGTAATCTTTCTCAATGCAGCCTCTCCTCACTTAACGATGAAGTTCCGTTCCTGAGACTTCGTCGGTAAATGAATTCGTCACTAAGTGAGGAGCATACTATAATGGTAGTGGGTTTGTGTCAACCATCTTTGATATTGTTTTAATGTCACCTTTGCACCATTTATAACATTTCTGGTACATTTTTAAATGTGTATACAACAGTGTACTGTATATTGAAATAAACAGAATAGAGGAAATCAGCTCTGATATACATTATTTAAGTATAAATACTGGTCAGGGAGCCCGTCGTAAGTCCGAGTCATTGGAAAACGAGTAAGTCGCTAAGTGAGGAGAGGCTGTATACATTAATTAAAACTCTGAAAACATATTCTTTCTACTTCACCTTTTAGTTTCACATTCACTCAGCAATCAAAATATATACTGTATGTATTTAAATTTCATGTAAAAATGAGGTGGATGAAACACAACACAGCCATTTATCTTAGTTAAACAGCAGAATAAACAAGCATCATCATACAATTCTGAAAGCAGAATCAAAATAAAAACTGTTTCCGCGTTAACTGCCATTATGAATTATTTCTCAAAGGAAATGTTATTAATGCATGGCACTACTTACTGCCTTTTAACATGCACCAAAAAAAACTATCAATAAAAATCTTGTGTATATGACAGTCATAATAAAAAATTAGGTGAGTAATTCACAAGCAAAAACCCTGGTATGCAAAAGCTAATGATGTCAAGAACTCACAAATCTAATGGGTAGAAGAAGAAGACGAGATATTTGCCACGGTAATCCAAGAGCTTCAACTCTTGAAACTGGCCATCAATTACAGCTGTACCTTCCCATTCTGGAGCAGGTCTGCTTACTGAAATATGAGGATAATGATTACTAATACTATATACAGAAAAATCATAGAAATAGCAAACTTCTAATTGCAAAAAAAAAAAAAAAATTTAAAAATCAGTACGTAATTCAGGATTAGATCCTTTTAAGTTGTGAGTTGTGGAATTATTAAAAGCATTAATTTTATTATTTTACCAAATTAGTCATTTAACTCCCAAGGCAGTGTGACTCCAAAGGGAAAATTTCATAAAATTTTATATAATTATTGCAGATTTCTAAAAGATAATTCAGAGATTCACATTGCTTTTTTTTCATATACCAAACATTATACAATGCTACTATTGCCTCTTACCACATGGAACCAACACAAAATACTTTTTGTCATGTTCTGTACCTGAATTCATGAGGTTCTGTTAGGCTTTAATATTACCAAACTGATTTATACTATCACTGATCAGGCAACCCCTTTTTTTTATTACATTAAAAGTCTTTGATACCTGACCACTTACACTTTTCCTACCCAGTACAACAATTTGAGGAATGATATTTTTATTATAATATTATTATTACAATCGTAACTAAGTGCTAAACCCACAAGGATTTGCCAGCAATTTTATTGTTAGGTAAAAGGACACGTGCAACAACTGCGACAATAAAAATGTCACATTAGTTGCATGCGAGTCATTTTGCCTGACATATTGTCAGTAATTCTACCAACATTATTACAGCATTTTTATTATCATAGGACAAAAATGCTAAACCCACAGGGGTTTTACAGCACTTGGGGAATGGGAGGTTTAATCTAAGGAAAGGATAACAAGTCCAATTCCTTGGATCAAGAGTCCCTCACCTGCATCAAAGAATCTCCCTCGAGGTGTTGAGGAAGGATATTCTCATAATGCAATTTAATTTCAACCGTGTCACTATCTCCCACTTTCA